>RYFJ01003433.1:0-74919 GCA_003991445.1 Oryza meyeriana var. granulata
AGAGGATTCTCGACTAGTCGTGCTTGAGGAGGACAAGCGTGCTCTTTGGGCGAGAATAGGCGCGGGATCTAGCAAGAAGAGGAGTTGCGATAGAGGGAGGTGAGGAGGCGCAGTGGTGGGAGGGGTGGCGAGGTGGAGCGCTACGATGGTGGTGATGTGGCGGTGAGGCTTTGGACTAGGTCTAGATGTGGTGGCGGTTTAAAGATTGCGTCTAGGGCTCTAGCACTTGCTCGTGGGTGAGAGGAGGAAGTCGTGTCAGTGTGAGGAGGATCCGGGGGAGTTCTGGGGACTCCTTTGAGGTTTCGGCAGAGGATTGTTCAGTCTACTTGGTGGGGTGGAGTAAGGGGAGGAGAAGTAGATCAGTTGGGCGCGGGGAGGGTATACCTACTAACAGCATCGCATGTATTGTATGTGGGAGATGAATGGTTGCTCTTACAACAGTCTTCAGGGATGCTTCAGGGAGCTGCCTGTTGGGACTGACGTTGCTGAAGTGAACACTCTGACTCCTCGGAAGAGAGAGCTGAGCGAGCGAGAGAGCCACTTGACGGGATCTATTTCTGCTTGGCTGGGATTCTCTTTAGTCAGGGGGAATTGCTAGCTAATGGTGAGGAGCAAGCTTGCTGGTATGTGTTCTTTGGTGTGGGCCGCGGTGGTTCGGCACGTCTGGTCTCATCGTCGGCTGTTGCGGGCCTGGTGTGAAGATGTGACTGGCGACGTGCCAGAGTGTGGAAAAATGAGGCTTTAGTAAAAGTTTTGATGCTAGGGAGCGGCACGGGGGGTCGGAGCGTCAGCGTGGAGGCGGGGACAGGGGGCGACGCGCCTCTGCGCTCGCCTTATTAATGCGGTAGTTGGAAAGTGGTCGCTGAGTAAGCTGGGTGGGGCAGAGAGTGTCGGCTCACGACAGGGCGGTTCTGGGGATGAAGTGTGGGCTGGGGGGGCGCCCCCGGGTAGGATGCACAGTAATGTGCCTGGGAGCACGGGCCTGGGCGGGGCGGGCGGGAGGGAGATCCGTAAGTTGCACGGGGAGTTGACGAGGCTGGAGCTATGGGTCGAGACGGGGGGCGGGCGCCGGGACGGGAAGTTAGTTAATTGTTCCGGGGAATGCCCGGGACAGAGGAGGTGGTCAGGAGTGGTGGAGTCGTGGTGGACTGACTGGGGAGTGGGGCCCGGCCAAGGAGTGGCTGTGGCAGGTATTAGGGAAACGCCGTAGGGGCGTCAAGGTGCAGAATGGTTGGCGGAGGAGTTGAGTGGTCGAAGATCGCGTCCGGGGTTGTGGACCCAGTCCGTTTCGCGCAGTGGGCTAGATGTTGCTCGCTAAGACCCATTGGGCAGGAAGGGCAAGTTTGAGAGGGGAGCGGCACTGGTTTGAGACGAGATGTGTTGCGTGCGGAACGATGTCTGTACGAGGAGAGGGGGTATGCAGGGACCAGTGCTCCGCGAGGGGGAGTAGGCTGGTATTTTTTGCTGCGGCGCGGAGCGGCGGTCGGACAAGCGCGCTACTCGTGCTGGAGCATGATGGAGGCCAGGGCCAAGGTGCGTAGGAGCGGAGGTAGCGACGGGAGTCGCCCGTCTAGGGGACTGAGAGGCGGGCGGGCGGTCGAATGGCTATGCAGCAGTCATTGGCGTACATGGTGATAAGATTTCGTGGGACCGCAGGGAGATGGGGCAGCAAAGGGCGCGTCGTCCGATCGGAGGCCACCGCAATTGGCCGAAAGGTCCGGCGGTCGAGATGGGGGAGAAGGAAATATCCTCCGGGAGGAACGCGTCCGGCCCAAGAGGGGGCCACCTGCGTTCCGGGGAGCATGAGTTCCCCACCGCCGCGCGAGGCAAGCCGTGGTGGTTCCGGAGGGAAGCATCGGAAAGCCGTGGGTGAGAGCTGCAACCGGTGGCAGGTTCTTTCGTCCGCGGCGAGCGCCTCGTGGAGCCGATGGGGGACCGACGAGGAGTCCAGGGAAGACGGCAGTCGCCTTTGAACACCTCGCCCGGGGTCCGCCCGAGGGAGACGGTGAGCCCGCCCCCCCTGGCGCAACATTCCTCCCGGGCTTTCCGCTCGTGCTTGTGCTCGATTTTGCCTATTCTTTACAAGGAAAAAACATTTGTATATTGTATGTAATGCATGTTTACCATTTCCCATTATCCTTTGCTTATTGTGTCTGTCTGTGCTGTTGTTGTTGTTTTTTTTTGACTTCCTGGGCAGGGAACGCAAGTACCCCCAGGCGTCATCGCGATTCCGAGGGCCAGAGCGCGGAATGGCCGTAGCCGGCTAAGTCCTTTCCAGGTCAGGGGCAGGCTGTGCTTTTGCCGGGGCTCGGTCCCCGAGGGCAGCTGAGCATGATTAGTCGCCCCCGCCTCGGGAAACTCGTCCGGGACGATTAAGTCCGTCTTCTGGCCTGCCGGCCGGAGCTGGCTTCTCGAGGGCAGGAGCTTGGTAGTCGGCCGCGTGGGGACTCGGTCGCCCAATGGACCGCGAGCAAAAACTGAGCGCGAGTCTTTCGGGGAGCGCGAGTCTTCCTGGCCGGGGGGCCTCCATGCCCGAGCGCTTAACTGCCCCTGGGAGAGCAGCGGGCGGGCCCGGAAGAAGTGCTAGACAGAGAGAAAATACGAAAAAGATGCCCTGCGTGTGTTAGGTATGGCCCGAAGTGCTTTAAGCTCGTAACTTTTGGAACTCGCCGGGAAAGCCCTCGGGAACCCGACCTTGGAACTGGGCAGGGGTCGCTAGGGTAGGGAAGCACCCGGCGCTCGGCGGTATGGCAGGGAGGAGCTGGCCAGGCCGGGCACCGCAGCCCGCCCCAGGGATCTGGGTGGTTGGCTGACGGGGGGTTATGCCGAGACCCGGGGCATCGACAGTGCCCGGGGCCGCGGTCCACGCCGACCATTCAGGCCTCAGCAACGGGAAGTAGCGCTAACCCGGTGATAACCTCGCGCCCGCTCCGGCAAATTCTGCTTTGCCCCGGGGCGAGGAGAACCAAAAAAAACCAAACATGGCCATTCAAACGGGGAAAAAGCCATAGAAATTGAGCAATGTTTAAAATCGGATAAGAATACGTATTTTTCTGGATGTTGAAAGGGTAGTGTGGCTCGCGTAGGCGATCCCGGGGCCAAGGAGCGCTACCAAGCCCCGGGCCAGGAATTGCACCGGAAATGAATCTGGGATGGCGCCCCGGCCGCCGTCCAGGTTTGGAGAGAAATTAACCCAAGCGCAGGCGAGGATGGGTCTAATCTGCAACACGATGAACTGTGAGAGTATACTTGGCCGCTGCTTTTGTCCATTCTATGCTCGAATTCGTGGTGTTTACCACCTCCCAAGGGCTCTTCGCGGTCGCACGTGCGGAGGGAACAGGATTGTGCAAATAAAGTATTTGCCCCCCTAGCAGCGGAAAACGAGCCCAAAGCAACCAGGGGGAACACCGCAAGGCCAAGCGGGGCCCGGGGCGCCGCGCAGAGGGGCGCACCCATGGCCCCCGGGGCTTGGAGGTGAAGCAATGTCGTCCGGGGTTGTTTCTAGCAGGATGATATACGGTAGCTCGCTGGTAGGGAACCAATAATTATGCGCAAACCCCAAGCCGCCACAACGGGGCGGGGGCCCGATTATGCCCCCAAGAGGGAGACCGCCCACGAACTCAACACATAGAAAGGACAAAGGGGCACGAGAACATAAAGCACCACTGAAAACGCTACTTAGGGGATGCATATGGGGCCCCGCCAGCGCTGAGATTTGGAGTAATCCGGCGCTGGCTACCCGGGCACCCGCAACTTAATACGAATGTGTTACGGATAAAATTTGCGAAGATGCTCCAGGCTTACCGAGCCCGGTCGGGGAGTACACCGATCACCAGGAAGGGGCTTCCTCTCCCACATTGGGGAAAGATTTTTCTTTCTAGCACGTGTGAGGAACCCCACCGGCGGAGACTAGGTCCTACCTGGAGTGATCGGTCCCACCTTACGCTGAAAAAGATAGCGCTTAACGCTTGCTGGTAACGAGCGACGCGGAGCGAGGCGCGCCGTTGTTCGGAGTACTCGCTGGGCGAAGTACACCGGTGACTTCTGTTGCCGATGCTCACCGATCCCGGCCCCTGACGGGGGGCCGGGAGCTCAGGCTCAGCTCCCTCGGGAGGGAGCGAGCTCATTCCTATTCGGGATCGAAGGACTCAGATATGTTCCTGGGACCGGGGGCCCGGGCTGAGATATGGGATGAATCGGACGACTTCCTAACCACTCTCGCCAAGGCGATGCTGTCCAGGTAATCGCGCCCTGTCTGGTTCTCTGTGAAAAATTGACGTTGTTCCGGGTGCCACGTCCCCCCAGGGACTCGCACTCGCCTTGCGAGGTTGCCCGGTTTTCGGGTTTCTCCCCAGTGTTCGGGACTGGTGGGCAATCGGATCCCCGGGACATTTGGACCTGGGGGACCTAGTGGGGCCCCACTTGGCCACCCTCTCGAATGTGGTGGATTGTGCCTGGGGGGACCTGGGGGCCCGGGCTGAGATTATGGGATGAATCGGGACGACTTCCCCGGACACGCTCTCGCAAGGTGATGTTGTCCGGGTTATCGCACCCTGTCTGGTGTTCCAGGTGCCGCGTCCCCAGACTCGCACTTGCCTTTTGGCGAAGGCTGTCGGGTTCGGGGGGGCTCCCGATGTTTGGGCCAGGGGCGCGGATCCCAGGACATGGACCATTGGACCTGGGCCCCGGCCGAATGTCGGGCAAGGGGCGCTCGGACGCAGCGAGCGCGCGCTCACGACACTTGCGGGGTTGCCGCTATGTAGAGCAACAGGGGCTCATCTTGAACAGGTGGCCACGAGGACAGGGGAGTTGTTTCAGGCCCTCTTTGAAGCTCGTCGAGGGCTTGACAACCTCATCTGTCCAAGTGAACTGCCCGGTTTTCTTCAGAAGCTTGAAGAGGGGGAGGGCACAACTCCCTAGCTTGGAGATGAAGCGCGAGTGTAGGCACGCACCCGGTCCAGTTTGAGCCTCCTGAGCGAGCTGTCCCTATCCCTGGGTACCGGGCAGATGGACCTTGGGCCGAAAGTTTTCTGGGGGTTGACCATTCAGCCTTCCGGGCGACGGCGGGGGCTCGGTGCCGCGGCCAGCAACTCGCCGCTTCATGGCTTTGAGCCACGGCGAGGAGCGGGTGTGCAAAGCCTGCCATCGAGGGTGGCGAGGACGTTCTCGAGTTCTTTCGAACCCCAGAGGTTGGGTCCGGATCGGGGGGGAGGCGGGCTTGGGCTGCTGTCGCACCTGCTGGGGGAATTTCTACACGCTCGGCCCAAAGGCGCTGCATGGCGCGGCACTCCGTAAGGTCGTGCCGGTTCCGTCTGGTGGAAGGCGCACACTTTTCGGGCATTGCCCGGCGGCGGCGGCGACGTGCGGCCTTTTGCGGTTGCCGCCTATCGTCCCATGGGCAATGTCAAACCCCGGGGGCTGCTCAAACAGCCCCAGGCGGAAAGTTTTTACTCGGCGGCCGCTTGTCCTTTCCTGGGCGTTTCTTCCTGGCTGTCCGCCGTGGACGCGGAAAAGCGTGAGGGCTCGCCGTCTTCTCCAGGGCCCCGAAGGTAACCCTGGAAAGTGTCGCCACAGAACTGGTGGCAGAGGTTTCTCTCCACGAAGTAGATCGAAAACTCTCGGGGAGGTTCATCATCCAGGAGTGAGCCTGGGCCTTAAGGGCGACGGAAGTATTTAGTTCGCCATCACCTTTTCATCGCCGCGGCCGCCTAGATGGCGGTGTGTAGATCTGCAGGTACTCTGTGGGGTGATGGAGCCGTCATACTTCTCCGGTACGGGCTGGGCCCGGAACTTGGCCGGCCAGCCACACTGTCGGAGGGAGATGAAATATGCGAGCGCCAGGACCCGGAAAAGCCGTAGTAACTTTATTAGAGCGGGCTCAGACGACATTTTTTTGGATGACGGGCGGGGATTGACGGTTGGAGCTGGGGAGGAGGCCCTGGGCCTCGGGGACGCCCGGCGCGTCGTCAGCGCGCCGTTCGCGCTATCGCCCAACGTGACCCCGGGGTCCTCATGGGACTCTTATGCATCCGGTTTAGCCGGTCACGGAGTTGGAAGGTGCCGATGGCCATTTCTTGGCCGAGAGGCTTGGCGAGAGGCGCCGCACTCCGCGTTTAGATCTGCGCTTCGGGCGGGAGGGGCCGGGCCGCGGCTAGAAGAACATCGCGCGTCAGCACTCTCCGCCCCTGCACTGGCTGTCGGCGGCTACCTGGCGGGGATGGGCCGCGCCTACCAGGTCGGCGACTTCGTTGAGCCACCCCGCTTACCCTCGGACTTGTTGAGCACGCGCTCTCCGTCCCTGGTAATGCCGGGGGTGGCGCAGGAGGCTTCCGCCGCCAGGAGGGCTCCGGCGGCGTCGCGACTGGGAGTTGAGATTGGGCGCGCGCGTGGAGCGGGCGCGTCCCGTTCGCGCCTTCATAGATGAGCCGCGGGCAGACCCGGCGGGGCATTGCCGGCCCCCCTCCGCAGGGAAGGGGTCCAAGGCCGCACACCAGGCCGCCGCAGGGCGAGCTCGGGCCCGCTGGGCAAGCCACCGGCGCCCCCCAGGAAGATGAGGAGGGGAAACATGGCGGACTCTCCACAGGGCTAAACATCGTCCGCAGGGTGAAGCCGCCGGCCTCCTCGTCTGAGTCCCGCGGATGATGACCTCCTGCCATGGAGCGTGCTGGTGTTGGGGACACCGGCGTGCCGCCTGGAAGTGAAACTCCCCCTACCTGGCGCGCCAGCTGTCGGAGGAGGGAACTCCACCGCAGGGAGTCTCGGACCCCCCTTTGAGGTTCGGCCAGGGGAGTTGTTACAGGACGACTGCGGCGTCAGGATAATGCACGTAAGGGAGGCAGGGAGAAGTAGACAGGTTCGGGGCCGCGCGGAGGCGTAATACCACCTACTCCTGTGTGTATCTGCTATTGTGGGAGATGAATGTGTTTTGCTCTTACAAGGTGTTCTTCAGGGGTGCTCAGGAGCTAGCCCTCGCTTGGGGACTAAGTCTCGCTAGAAGTTGAACACCTCCAAAAGACTCCCTCCGGGAAAGAGAGCGGAGCGAGTGAGAGAGAGAGCGAGAGAGAGCCAGCTCTGGAACCGAGGATCCTCTTTTCTGCTTGGCATGGGTATCCTGTCTTTTCATAGTCCAAGGGGAGTCCACAGTGCCTAGCTCACATGTGAGGAGAAAGCTTTTCTAGGTATGATATGTCTTGTCGTGCACGTCCGCCTGCTGAGCCATGCCGGAGTTGGTTCGGCACATCTGGTCATCACATCGCCGTCGGGCTAGTACTGCTGGGGTGCTAGGTCGTGGAAGATGTGACAGCGCACGCCACCGCTGCCAGAGTGTGGAAAAATAAAGCTCTCTTAGTCAAAAGTTCTCTGACTGCACAGGGAGCCGGCCCACGGGGGGCCGTTGCGAGCCGTCACGCGTTCCTCGGGGACGAAGTTGTGGGCCCCAGGCCCGGGGAACGCACCCCGGGCCCGGGAATGCCCCAGTAATGTGCCCCGGGGACGTGACACGGGGCTGAAACTGTGGGTTCCGGGACCCCGAGGGCGAGGCCCGGGCACGGGAAGTCCCAGTAATGTGCCTCGGGGACGTGACCCGGGGCTGGAGCTATGGGTCCCGGGACCAGGGGGCGAGGCCCGGGCATGGGAAGTCCCAGTAATGTTCCCGGGGACATGCCCTGGGACCGAGGAGGTGGGTGTTGTGAGCCGTCGTCGTGACTCGCCGGGGAGTGTGCACCCGGGCAAGCAAGGCTCGCAAAAACACAAGAAAGCAGGAGAGATCGCCCAAAGTCAACTTACGGGAAAGCCAGGTACTTAAGCAAAAACGGCCGTAGCCGACGTCACCGGTGCAGAATGTGGGCCCCGGAGGAGCTGACGTGGCCGAGGATCCACGCATCCCCTGGGGTATGTGGGGCCCCCAGTCCCGTTTCACGACAACCGTTAGGTGGTCAACCGGGAAGGAGAAGACGGAGATCCCCACTAAAGAAGAGGAAAAGCCTGATCTAAAACAGATTATGTTTGTGTTTTTTAAACATTTTTGAGCCAATGTATTTGATATTTCATGCGTGGTACCCTCCGTCTTCAAAAAAAAAAACATAGCAAGTTTTAGCTCTTGGTACTGTTATTAAGAAGAGGGGTAACAAGACTTTTTATCTTCTCTGGATGAGTGAAGTGTAGGCCCGAACTGGTTAGGTGATAATAAAGACAAATGACAGTGGGTAGTTTAGTAGAATTGTCACTTTTAAAAGTACTAGGTTGTTATATTTGAGACAAAATTTAAACTCTAGAATTATTATTTTGGGACAGAGATGACTAGAAGAATATATTCAACTAAAGTTAGGCATTGTGCATATGTCTGAAACGGTTGAAACATTTTGAGCCTCCCACTAATAAAATATTTGTAGAAGTGATGAAACAACTTCCCTATTTTTAGCCTATTTTTGCACCATTTATAGTTGTATCCGAGGGATTAAACTTGTAAAATAACACAGTAAAATTTGCGTTAATGACTTCCCAAAAATCCCAAATTAACCCGTGTTCACCTGACATTGGGCACGTTGCAATTGCAAGAAAACGCTGTTTCTGCTGGATTAAACCAAACCCCAATAAAAAACACCTCTTGAATTGGCACCACTACTACTCTCTGGGCCTCTCACTCTCCCTTATCTTCTCCGCTCCGCCTTTGTGTCGCCTCGCCTCCCCTCCTCCCCCCCTTGCCCCGCGCTTGATGCCGGGGCGCCGCTTGCTAACCTGCCGCCAGAATCACAGGCAGGGGGATGTGTCACCCTTTACCCAGCCAACGGCGGGAACTTCTGCCCCGCGCCAGTTAGGGTTTTGCCTCTAGCTAGGGTTTTGTCTCTTGCGAGCAGCCCTTGCTATGGTAAGGGGGGAGCCGACGAACCTGGTGCTTGTCCTTCCGGGGAGAAGCTGGGGCTTGTTCCGAGTCGCTTTCGCCGTATCGGATGGACGCCGATGAGGCCGCGGGGAGCAGCAGGAGGATGGATCTGAACCTCTACCTTGGCCTCCCACGCGCCCCGCGCCCGCGCCGCTCCGACCTCGGCTCCGACCTCGCCCTCAGCACCCCGATGCCCTCCTCACCCTCCTCCTCCGCAGCCTCCGTCGACGCGCCGCCGCCACCGCCGGAGCTGTCGCATCCCCCGTACTCTCCCTCTCATGCCGACCTTTCCCCTCCGCCGCCGGAGGTCTATTCCCTGTACAACCCCGAGGACCCCCCTGCTTCCGAGGCGCACCTACCGTACGTTCCGCCTCCGGCTCCGGTGATCTCGGAGCTCCCTGACGACCTCGAGTTTGGCCTCCAGCCGCCGCCGCCGCTGGTGCGGGCCAGCGAACTTCTAGGTTGGGAGGACCGCCCATCTTCGTCGACGGCATCCTCTTCTTTCCTCCCTGACACTGCAGCTCGTTACTGGCGGCTTCTCGAGCAGACTGGAAGCCGATGGCTCCGCGCGAGGCGGTTTAGGTCGGACCTTCCGCCCCTCAGTTCTGAAGCTTATCCAGCTGGGCGTGATGCAGCAGTCCCGGTGCCCCAGCATGAGGTGACGAATGATACTGTTGAACACAATAAAGTAGCCGCCGATGGCGCGGAAGTAGATGCCTCTGAGGAGTCGGAGGAGCAGGGCAGGAGTGCTGCCACATTTGAGTGTAATATATGCTTTGATCTGGCCAGCGAGCCGGTTGTCACTTCTTGTGGCCATCTCTTCTGCTGGCCTTGCTTGTACCAATGGCTCAATGTTTACTCCAACCACAAGGAATGCCCAGTCTGCAAAGGCGAGGTGACTGAGGCGAATATTACTCCCATCTATGGGAGAGGGAATTCATGTTCGGATGCCGAGAAGGCTGTGGAAGATGGGAAACAAACAGGTCCTACCATCCCACCAAGACCACATGGAAACCGGCTTGAAAGTTTCAGGCAGCAGTTTCACCATTTGCGACCTATCTCAAGAAGGCTTGGTGAGGCGCATGGATTATTGTCGTCATGGAGGCGCCTTCTGGACCAACAGATTATGAATACTGCGAGTAGGTTTGAAGGCCCGCCAGAATCAGCTGTGCAGGAAATAGTTGACACTGCACACGCTCAGCACACTAGTCGCCTAAGTAGATTGGCCTCAAGGATGAGGGCAAGACGGTTGCTGAGAGAAGCAGACAACCCTAACCCTCCTGATGGTGGTTCCATGCGCCCTGATAGTGGTTTGATCAGAAACAATGCATCGGATCCATCCAGAAATGGATCGAGCTCATTATTACCAGATGGAATTGATTGGTTGCGTGGACTTACCCTTCTTGGGTATGAGGACACAGAAAGATTTGCAACCGCCATGAGTGATTTTAGAAGGATAACTGGACCAAGCCAATACGGAGCATCGGCTTCATCATCGAATCCTCCAAATCCTAATTCAACATTTGACAGAACTCATGTCGTTGCAGCACCTTCTGCAGATCAAGCATCTAACTCAAGCACCGTTGCAGTGATACAGGGGGATGCTGGTATCTCTGAGAGTGCAGGAGAACCTAGTAATGCAGGGTCGTCAAGATCCCTGAGGAGGAGAGGGAGGAGCAGTGCCTTGGGTTCTTTGGATGCTGACGGCGGGGGCCTCCAGCGGAACAAGAGGCGAAGGATAAACTGAACATTCTGCGTTGCGGTGTTAATCTAAACTCCGCACGCCGGGCTCGCTGATTTTCAAGTATTGCATTTCATTTCTTTGGGTGATGTCAGCTGTGTTGTAGCGTAACATTTTTTCTTATCTTTTCATTTTCTTGTCTAGGTTGCACTGAAATGTTTGCCTGTTCAGTTCCTATGTAGTATGTACCTGTTTAATTTAAGGAAAGTTATCGATCAAACCATTTGTGCGTTGGAAACGTAATGGTTTGACAGCATCTCCAGGATAATAAGTTGGATGCTGAAATGTGCATCCAACCTAATGGTATTCTGGTGTTCTTGTCTACCATCAAATAATAGTCATACACATTGTGTTTTTATTTGTGATCCTAAGAAGCTCCTTCGGACAGAAAACTAACAAGTCATGTGTAATTTAGTATATGGAATACCCAGAGAATGGACCTTTGGACACGGTTGTCTTTGTTGCTTAGGAGAAGGTTCATAGCCTGATCTTTACTGCACATTTAACCTCCAATGGAATTACTTTCACCAGCATATTTTTCATTTATTGATTGTTCAGTAGACAAGATAAACTTTGTCGTTGCCATGAATTTTATGATCCATGGAAGCTGTTTCATTGAACAAAGGTGGGTGTAACTGTGCTAACCTTGATATTACTTAATTGGTTTAGACTTGAAAGGAATAGCACATTGCTATGCGGGGATGGGATTGCTGCCTACATATAGAAGAACAGATTTAACATAGAAAGGGCAACCTGCTACCCATTTAAGTACTGATTGTGTACATAGAAAGGGGTTTACTAATTGGAATAAAATTGCTTAGTTCGTAGTAATAAGGAAGTTAACAATATTGAACTTATATGCCATGTGAGCTATATATACCATATGTGCTTTTGGTCATTTCTATTTAAAGACCATATAACATTCATTACATGTGGAACTTGGCAGAATGGATATGAAGAGATTTCTTGTGTTCAGCTGATTGCAAGTGGTTTCCATTTCGGACAAAAAATACAAAGCTCCCAGATAGCCCTCACAAAGAGGACAGGTGATTTTCTGCATCGGTGGCTGGCATGAATAGTAGATTGGCACATGGTAACCTCTGACAGGATAAGGAAAAACGAACTAGGAAGGATTTCGTTGGTGCTGGGGTGCCCTTAGCAGGGAAGAGAGAGAACTCTGTGTATTGGGTTTTCAACAGAATTACAGCTATATTATATATCTTCCAAAGGCTCACACAAATATCTATATAAATTAATTAATTGAGTTTTTGGCTTGCAGAATGACCTCAATAACTTCAGTGGTGCTGACACGTGACGAATTATTCATGGAGTTATATAGCAGACACTGCAGTCATGTAAGTATTTTACACTTTTTTGTAGTATTGCATATGCTTTGCTTTATCTCTCTTACTATCACCTGTTGATCACCAAGAGTCTTTGTCCATGCTATTATTCTGCAGAACTGCCCCAAGATGTAAAATGAAAATGCATTGAGTCTGTTCTATTAGAAAACACAATATTACGGTATATACTGTTCAAAGGGTCTGCTAAGCATATTATAGAACCAAGCAAAGTTCAGTTCAACATTGTGACTTTTTATCTTAATTGTCACAACTATATAAACGGATGATATGTTTTCTTGTAGAAAGCTGAGGACTGATAGGCTCAGCATGCTGGCTGATGATACTTTATTGTCTATCTTAGCAAGGAAAAATATCTTATTAACACAGTATAAACATATGACATGGTTGTTCGGTTAGCTCATTATTGATGCCAGGGATTCTCTCTCTGTCTGACACCTAAAACCCATTGAGGCCAAACACATGGATGAAGCAGTGGCATCTCTAAGCAAAGTTGTCAAGAGCTTCTTGGCTATCCCCCAGGCCCGAAATGAAGGTGCTATTGCAAGCTGCAGCTTAAGCTCTACTTGGTCAACAACTACTCACACGTCACCAGAACTTAAGCAATGAAGCAATTGATATTGGGATTGAAGGATTTGGATCCTGCCATTGTGAACGAGTAGGCTTATGTCTGCTTTGATGATTATCTGCTTCAGCAAGCTCGTTGCTTCACAAGACTAAATAAATAATGCTTGCTTTGCTGAATGGGAATCAACTGCAGCACCTTACTCTCAACTACTGCAATGAGGGTGGGACTTTACTGTATGCTGTGAAGACACATTGGGGGGACTGGAGCAGCTACATTGGGTTACATGGATTTGTTCGAATGCCTCCTTGTCAGTTAATTGTATTGGGGGGACTAGAGCAGCTACATTGGGATACATGTATTTGTTCGAATGCCTCCTGATTTAATGTTGTTGAATCCTTGGGAAATTGTACCTCCCATGTAGTGCAACAGTTGATCATCCAGGATTTAACCTGAGTGAAGTTCTAGGTGGTACTATGGTTATACATGACCTAATAAATTACCGAAGAGAATGTATATCCGTGTTTTCAGGCGCTGTTTAATAGTCTGTACATATTATATTATGTTTCGTATGTGTAGATGTGTTCACAATACAGTATTAATTTTGAAGTTTGGGTAACCATGCATCAAATTGTGCTTGCCTTTTGTTGCTGAGTTTTAACTACTTCAAAATATGTCATAATTCCATTTGTAGAGGTTTATAAGGATTTTATAAATTACTCTCCGTGAATATACAAGGATATCACTATCTACCTTTTTATTTCAACCAATTATAATCTCAACCTTTTAATGTTTTTAAATAACTCTATATGTTCTTACTATATTGTTGGATGGAGGGAGTATATGAAACAATTAACTATATTCATTGAGCACATCTTGCCATTTTGGTCCTCTCTGGGTAAAACCTAAAGCCCGAACAGTGCACAAATCGCGGTGGAGGCCAGAAGAAGATGATGTTTCCGAATAATTGATAAGTTGCACGAACGTTCCATGTTACTTTAGACTTGTCCAAAGGGTGACATCAATCAGTATTTTAAGTTCGAAGTCGCTTGCTTGGTTTGTATTGCACGAACGTTCCATGTTACTTAGACTTGTCCAAAGGGTGACATCAATCAGTATTTTAAGTTCGAAGTCGCTTGCTTGGTTTGTATTTGAGAGTTACGAAAAAAAAATTGTATGTGGAACTTACACGTAGCTGACCCCACAAAAGAGGCAAAGGAAACGTGTGCACTGTACTGTTCAGCGTTCAGATCTCTCTATAAACAGGCACCTAGATACGGCTAATGTCACGGCCAAATAACAGTGTGGTCAGCCAGTTAATAGCCACATAGAGCCTGTTCCTCCAGCTAATAACACGAGTCAAGTATGCTGAGCGCCAGATGAACCAGCTCACAAATCCTGCAAGAGATATCCCTCTCGACTCCTGACAATAAAGGGAAAATTTCAGTTGACTCCTGAGAAGTTAGAACAATGCAAGTTTTTACAGATTGAAACAGTAACCAACCTTGCTTTGCCTCAGATCGACTAGAGCTTTGTATCTTCCGACAGTTGCCATGCTCCCTAGATGCTTATACACAAAGGCAGGACCGAGATCAACGTCGATCTCACAGTTCGCGTGCCCTCCTCCAGCTTTCATGATATGGTTAAGCAGGCGAGCTAGATACTTGCCTTGTCGTTCTGCAACCTGTTCAAGAGTACAAGGACAATAGAGTGCATAATACTAGAAGACATCCATTTCTTTCTAACCGTTATGAATAATTCAAGATAGCGAAAGGATCATGAATTGTTTCACCGAAGAAAGATCTTGTTTCAGTTTTTGTTAAACCCATTATTAGCCTTTTAAGTTACCCACTTAGCATGGCTAAGTCTAAGCGTTTTCTGAACTTAGATAGTGCCTGATACCCACACCCTGCATGTTTTCCTTTACTTCAAACCTGCGGAAGGTACTTGCTTTTTTTTAAAAACGAAATCAGGGATGGCACTGTTTTGAAAGTTTCTTCTGAAAAATAAAATAGTTAAACTACAGAAATCATAAGAGAGGATGTGTCTACTTGAAAGAACAGAAATTATAACACACTAGCTAAATACCCGTGCTTTGCTACGGATAAAAATATAGATTACACGCATGCTAGCATTGTTCCTCCCTATATAAGTCTTTGCATGATAAACTTGTTTACAGGTGAAATAAAATTGGACCAATATGTAGGATTATTTTGTAATATTAAAGCATATGAATGAGTAGTTGGTAAAAAAAATATAAGGGGTGAATTGCACTTTGGGCCATTTATTATTACCAAACTTTCACTTTGGACTAGGTTATTTCTGATGTTTTCACTTTGGACCGAAATTTGTTACCTTCTATTACACATTGGACCACTCTTTTGTTTGCTGCCCTGACCTACTTTGCTACCACTCCTTGATTTCGTTAGTTAGCTCACCAGCAACTAAACACACCAGTCAATACTCTATCCTGACCATCCAGCTGCTTTTTTTTTTTTGCTCTTTTTCTCCCACCAAAATCATGTGGGCTAAGAAAACGTGAGCTTGCAGGCGACAGCTACAGCAGCAAGCTGCCCTACGGCTTGATTTTGCTAGTTTCTTCGAGCTCAGGAATGGAGCTGAGAGAAGGAATCCTAATCTCGGATCCATGGCAGCTTCTCAAATGGAGGAAAAAAGAACAGAGGGGAGAGGAGAGATGGAGAAGAAGGCTAGTCCAGTTTGAAACTTTTGTAAAACCACCTAGGCCAAAGTGAAAAAGATTAGTCCACCCCTAGTCCAAAGTGAAACTTTGGGTAAAAATTCCTGGCCCAAAGTGCAATTCACTCATATATAAATAGAGTTAGTGGGGGTGGCAGATTCACTGCTGCCACCATCGTGTTCTTTTAGAATAGTATTGAAATAGATAAAGTTTGTCATGGCCAAGAATTTGTTTAATGTTGATGTAAACCCCTTTTGGATTTTTGTGTGTGTTCCTACTCCGACCAGTTTCCTTGGTACTCCAGAAAAGAAAGAAAGCCCCAAATATTAGTTTGCCAAATACTTTGTGATTGACTCGGATTGTAGGAAGATGTTCAGACAAGTACCTGAGCTAAAGCTGGGAGAACATCCTTGCCTGTGCTTTCAAGAAATCCACTGCAATCACCAATAGCGAACACATCCCGGGCAGAAGGAACACGTAGCCACTCATCCACCCCAATCCTGCAATCAGGCAACCAGTAAATCCATTACAGATCCCCAGGATGTAGATAGACATGTTACATCAGTAATTGGGTGGACACCAAAAGCGTATAGATTATAGAGGCTTCTTATGGTGCATGGTGAAACAACTTAGTCACGAATGAACTCCATGTACAAGATATATGATATTTCCCTATTCCTCAAAGTACATAAGGTGCGCAGGTGCACATAATCAAATCCCATCCAGTATATGATGCATAGACGCGAAACTCTACATGGTCAAGCCAATTCACAATACCTTCCACCTGGTGACTTAGGAAATGGCAACGACTTAACGAATGATGAAGCACCAACTCCAGTAGACCATACCAGCAAACCATAAGGAACCTCCTCTCCATTGTCCAGGATTAATTTGTTGGGTTGTACGTCCTTCACAATTCCTCTCACAAGCCTAACACCTGACTGTTGGATCATCACATTAGGATGAGTTACCTTTTCATATCCTAGGTAATATGGGAATGAATGACACATGACAAGTACTTTACTGCCAGCTTTCTCATATGATTGACATATTTTTAGGTCTTGGTAGTTGGTACATGATGGGTTAAAATGGCACGAGCGTATGACACTAGATACCAGACAGAAATTACGAACCTTAATTAGTTGATTTGTAGCATATTGCCTGAGGCGAACATCGAAAGATGACAATATCTCATTTGCCTGAAATAATAAAATGAAACAACAGCTGTTAAGTGTGGTCAAAGTTTATCGGGATGGAGAGAGCCTAACAACTCTAACCTCAATCAAGGTAACATGGATATAATCTTTAACATGTGAATAACGCTGCTTAACATCTCTGATGATGAAATCACTAAGTTCGCCACTAAATTCGACTCCTGTTGGACCACCTCCAACAACAACACAATGCAACAGTCTGCGCTTTTCTTCCTCTGATATTCCTGTTTTAACAAATAACATTGGCCAATCGGTTATAACAAGGAGGATATACACAAAATTAGATTTCAGCACACAAAATATTTTGTGAAAACCAAGTATATCTAACATGAAATAGCTCTATTCTAAATTCTGATCAATCAAACAGAAAGAAACTAGAACAATACTAAGTAAATATGTAAACGTAATGAGAAATTACTGATTCCTTTGTGAAAGTGAAGAGTGGATGTGTGGTTACTGATTATCAATGTGAAACACTACATAAGTAATACAAATATCTTGATTTGAGTTGTTATGTGTTACTGAGGCATACCAGGTACATCAGATAGCATCAGGTTCAGAAGGAGCTTTCTGCGAATTTCTTGAGCATGGTGAACTTCCCGGAGAAATATTGCATGGTCAGTAACACCATGTATCCCAAAAGTTGACGCCTCAGCTCCACACGCAAAGACCAGCTTATCATATGCTACCTTAAATTTCCAAGGCTTCAAGGCAACTTTCTCACCTTCAGTAACTGTCTCGCAATCAATCTAAAGGTCAAAGGAGGATGAAAAAATAGGTGAAAAAGCTTTACAGAGAAACATTGGTACAGGAAATTCACATATTAGTCATCCGAGTGTATCTGTAAAGTTTAAATAAAAACCACACCCTAAATATGCACTAGATGGTGAATATTCACGAAGCACCATGCCTCTTTTGTGGGAAAAAAGCCATTCGTCCTACTGCCCTGTTCTTTTCTGCTTCTAGATTTTAGATTTTCATTTGCACGCTTCCCAAGCTCCTAAACGGTACGTTTTGTGCAAAAATCTTCTATACAAAAGTTCCTCGTCTCACCTTTTTAAAATAGATTTTCAACTTTATAGTAGTTAATTCAATCCTTTATACCCTCAAATAGCTATGACAAAATCAGATAATCTAGAGAATCTGAAAATATAAGCACTTAAGAACACAACCTCAAGTTACTAAACAACAAAACACAGTAACACATAGGATCTGACAAATCATAGATGAATTCCTGAATATACGAAAGTTTAGAAGCGTCCTCTAGCTGTTTTCCCCATTATTGTTGAACTTTCTTCTTGTTCGATGTGACCAAAAGGCAGCACACCAACTACTCAATCACACGCAGCACATGCTGGATGGATCACGATGCAGATGAATAAAGTCAAGATTCCTCCTCTGTCCATCAAACAAAGCCCAAAAATCCAATTCACTCCTCCCCTCCTCAAAAGGACAAAAGTATCAATTTTGCATGAGGCGAAACTGAAAGGATCTCACTGTGATCATTCCTCCAAGAATCTTGGAAAGATGCATTCTCCGGGCAGACACATCTGTAAAAGCAATGCCATTCGGCCACACACACCAAGCCAAAACAATGGGGTCTCACCGTGTGAGCGTCGGGGTCGACGGCGGTGCAGCGAGCGAGGAGGAAGTAGGAGCCGGGGGACTTGGACACGGCGGGCTGGATGCGCGCGAGCGGCTCGGCGACGGAGCGGAACTCGAGCGTGCCGACGCAGGTGGAGGCGAGGAGCGGCGTGAACACCATGTGGTTGCGCGGGGAGACGCAGACCACCTCGTACCCGCTCGTGTCGAGGTCCTTCATGAGCCGCGACCCCGCCCACCCGGTCCCCAGCACCACCACCCGCGCCTTCTCCCCCTTGGCCGTCGGCCCCAGCCCCGCGAACCCCCTCTCCACCGCATCCGCCGCCGCGGTGGAGAACGGCGAGTACGGCAAGCGGTGGTGGTGGAACGGGCTCGGCCCCGCGCCCCCGCAGCCACGGCGCGAGATGCGGGACAGCGAGCGGAGCAAGGAGGACGCCGCCATGGCGGGCGCGATACGACGAGACGAGATGCGATGCGGAACGAGAAGTGAGCAAGTGACTAATCTCGTTAAACGAACGGCGATTTGGTGGGGAGCCGCCGCGTGGCGGGTGAGCCGACGACCTTGGCGCGCCGTCCGATCCGAGAGGCTGAGATCCGGACGGCGAGGGGCTCCCCCACCGCCGGATCAAATCTGGACGGCACCGTGGAGGTCTAAGCCGGAGGCGGTTTCGTCGTCGCGTGCGCGGTGGAATTTTTTGCGGTGGCGAGGCCAGCAGCCCAGAAACGAAGAGAAATCGCACGAAATCACGGCGTTTTCCGCATGACGCGCCACGCGGCGCGAGCCACATCCAGTGCCGCGCCACGCCTCTCGGCCGCCACACGACCACGCCCCGTCGCGTGGTAGGCTCCGTGGACCGCGCCCACCAGCGCCGGCCTCACGCGCAGCTGTGGCCCACGTACGAGCGCGCACAATACGCCTGTTCCACGGGTCTACCCCACAACAACTCCCACCCTTTCCATCCCCATCCCAATCCCTAATTCGCTTCGCCTCGCCTCGCCACGCCGCCGCACCATGGCCGCCGCCTCCGCGTCCTCTACGCCCCTCTTCTCGCCCTGCGCCGCCGCCACCGCGAAGCTAGGGGCGGCGTGCCCGCCGTCGTACGGATCCCGCCGCCGGGGGTGCACGCGCCGTGGCCGCCTCTCGGTGGTGGCCGTGCAGACGGGCCCGCAGAAGCCGTCGCCTTCGTCGTCGTCGTCGTCCCAGGCGGGGACGGAGTCGGAGACGCTGCAGAACCTGCTGAAGAGGCAGTACAAGTATGGCTTTGTGTCTGATTTCGAGTCGTTCTCCATCCCCAAAGGGCTCTCCGAGGCCACGGTCCGCCGCATCTCTGAGCTCAAGGCGGAGCCTGCGTGGATGCTCGACTTCCGCCTCGCCGCCTACCGCCGGTTCCTGACCATGGTGCAGCCCACCTGGAGCGACAACGTGTACGAGCCGGTGGATCTCCAGTCAATCTGCTACTATTCCGCGCCCAAGACCAAGCCCAAGCTCAACAGCCTCGACGAGGTTGACCCGGAGCTTCTCAACACCTTCGATCGCCTTGGCATCCCGCTCAGTGAGCAGAAGCGCCTCGCCAACGTCGCCGTCGACGCCGTCATCGATTCCACCTCCATCGCCACCACTCACCGGGAGGAGCTCATGAAGAAGGGCGTCATCTTTTGCTCCATTTCCGAGGCCATCCGCGAGTACCCGGACCTTGTCAAGCGCTACCTCGGTAGCGTTGTGCCACCCGGAGACAACTACTATGCTGCCCTCAATTCGGCCGTGTTCAGCGATGGGTCGTTCTGCTATGTGCCAAAGGATACGGTTTGCCCCATGGAGATATCGACGTACTTCAGGATCAACGACAAGGAGACCGGGCAATTTGAGAGGACTCTAATTGTGGCTGATGAGAGGAGCACGGTTAGCTATCTGGAAGGATGTACTGCTCCAGCATATGATTCCAACCAGCTCCATGCGGCGGTTGTGGAGCTTGTGTGCGAGGAGCAGGCAGAGATTAAGTACTCTACGGTGCAGAATTGGTACTCTGGTGACGACGAGGGAAACGGGGGCATTTACAACTTTGTGACTAAGAGGGGACGGTGCAAAGGGCGGGGCTCTAAGATCTCATGGACACAGGTTGAGACAGGGTCAGCAATTACATGGAAGTACCCAAGTGTGGAGCTTCTGGGGGATGATACTGTTGGAGAGTTCTACTCAGTTGCACTGACAAAGGATTGCCAGCAGGCAGACACAGGGACAAAAATGATCCACAAGGGGAAGAATTCACGGAGTCGGATTATATCCAAAGGCATCTCAGCTGGGAAGTCACGTAATTGCTACCGTGGGCTGGTTCAGATAAACTCAGGCGCAGAAAATGCTTATAATTCTTCACAATGTGATTCTTTGCTGATTGGGGATAACGCCGCTGCCAACACCTATCCAACGATTCAGGTAACTGCTCTGTTCTTGATTTGCCTAGCATGAAGGGCCAATTGCATTTTCAGAATGCCAACTGTTAGACTGTTAATCCTTTGTTTTGTATGTCATTTTTCAGTTTCTGTTTTGCAAAAGCAATATGCATGTATAAATTAAGTAGGGGCTCTGATAATTTTGCAAGTTGGAGGGTACCATATCAATCTTCTTGGTCCTTGGTTACACAATTAGTCTTCTCCATTTAAGCTAATATATTGACATGCAAAGTAAATGGTAATAACGCCCTTTTTGGAACAAACTGCTCCATATACTAAACTGTGCCATATTACATGCAATATGATTGCCAATGATCCTCTATAACTGAATTAACTTTTATGCTGGCTATCGGTTTTGTCCAATTTATCAGTCTTAGAAAATCTCCTTCCGTACATGCTTACATGTTCAAAAGCAGGCAAATTCTAATGATACTAGTTCGTTTGGAATACTTATATGACATTGGCATATTGCCAGCACAGCTTTAATATTGCTTCAGGCCTCATCATGCTCCCATTCAAATATTACCTATAGATTGCCTTTTTGTCTAATATCATGCATTCTTCTGCAATATTACTGTACAGTGTTTGTGCTTGTACCCTTAAGGTGCTTACCATCACCTCGGCTACTCGCTTAGTTCCAGCAGTTAATGTTTCTCACGGCATCCTTAATGGCCCATTGTGATCTTCGGCTAGACATGAGCGTATCTCTGTCCATGCATGTCCTATGTATGCACAAGCACTTCCATAATCTCTGCAATGACATGTATTTGTAGTTTTGAATTGTCATGATCCTCGAGGTTTAGGGTAGCTGGACCTCGGCTACGTAGTTCGTAGCCGCGATCCGTCTTCTCCGGCGAGGTTTTCCCCTCCGCCGCAGGCTTGGTTGTTTTAGAGAGAGAGAGAGATTAGATTGATAATACTTTGCTTAATTCTCCACGAGTCTGAGTACAGGGATATATAGCCTAAGGCCTAAACCGATTGGAGGCAACATGCTCCTAAAATTAGGTAACTAATCCTATCTTTTCTATTAGGGAATAGAAATAGTCCTATCTTTCCTATTAGGGAATAGAAATAGGTAACTAATCCTATCTTTCCTTCTAGCCCCCGGTGGCTGGCTTGGCCCTGCGCCTGCGCATCGCCGTGCCACATGACATCTCTCCCTCCCTTTGGAGCAGCTCGCCCACGAGCTGCCGCAGACCTACTCGACGCGACCTAGGGTTAAGCCTTTTACATCTCGGCTTACCTTTCTTATTGAGAACGAAAATATGAAATAAAGTTGGACTATAACCATCTCGTCCTGGATCCCATGGGAATGTCCCAACAGCTAGCTTCACAAGGCCTGAAAATCGGAGGATGTAGCAGCCAACGAGTCTGCTGGGCGCCTGAACAGATGAGACGGCCACTCCAGTTCTTGTCTCATATTGACCCACCGTTGGTGCCTGCTGCTGCGTTGCTATGGTTGTTGCCGGGAGACACCATACCTGGAACTCTGCAGGAAGTACAGGCGAGCGTGAGTGGTCAAACCTGCAGGCTGTGATTTGCCATCGCGCCGTCGTGAGTGCCATGCGCCACGTCCGCACCATGCGCCGGACAAGAAAGCCTCGCACTGCTGCTTGCATGCGCATCGCTGCCTGCTCCTCCGATGATTGCTCCCCACGGAGAGCCTGCGCCCGCCGTCGTGCCAGGAGTCCCCGCGCTGCTGCCTGTAGGCGTACTGCCGCCCGGCGCTCATGGGCCTGCGCCTCGAGTAGTGCCCTCAGATGATCCAACGTTGTGGCCACATGACGGAGCTGCTCAGACATGAGACGATGCCCCTCGGCAAGGGCGTGTAAGGCGTCGTCGGTAGCAGAAGCCATGGTAGTGGATCAAAACCAAAGTAACCTGATACCAGATGTCATGATCCTCGAGGTTTAGGGTAGCTGGACCTCGGCTACGTAGTTCGTAGCCGCGATCCGTCTTCTCCGGCGAGGTTTTCCCCTCCGCCGCAGGCTTGGTTGTTTTAGAGAGAGAGAGAGATTAGATTGATAATACTTTGCTTAATTCTCCACGAGTCTGAGTACAGGGATATATAGCCTAAGGCCTAAACCGATTGGAGGCAACATGCTCCTAAAATTAGGTAACTAATCCTATCTTTTCTATTAGGGAATAGAAATAGTCCTATCTTTCCTATTAGGGAATAGAAATAGGTAACTAATCCTATCTTTCCTTCTAGCCCCCGGTGGCTGGCTTGGCCCTGCGCCTGCGCATCGCCGTGCCACATGACATCTCTCCCTCCCTTTGGAGCAGCTCGCCCACGAGCTGCCGCAGACCTACTCGACGCGACCTAGGGTTAAGCCTTTTACATCTCGGCTTACCTTTCTTATTGAGAACGAAAATATGAAATAAAGTTGGACTATAACCATCTCGTCCTGGATCCCATGGGAATGTCCCAACAGCTAGCTTCACAAGGCCTGAAAATCGGAGGATGTAGCAGCCAACGAGTCTGCTGGGCGCCTGAACAGATGAGACGGCCACTCCAGTTCTTGTCTCATATTGACCCACCGTTGGTGCCTGCTGCTGCGTTGCTATGGTTGTTGCCGGGAGACACCATACCTGGAACTCTGCAGGAAGTACAGGCGAGCGTGAGTGGTCAAACCTGCAGGCTGTGATTTGCCATCGCGCCGTCGTGAGTGCCATGCGCCACGTCCGCACCATGCGCCGGACAAGAAAGCCTCGCACTGCTGCTTGCATGCGCATCGCTGCCTGCTCCTCCGATGATTGCTCCCCACGGAGAGCCTGCGCCCGCCGTCGTGCCAGGAGTCCCCGCGCTGCTGCCTGTAGGCGTACTGCCGCCCGGCGCTCATGGGCCTGCGCCTCGAGTAGTGCCCTCAGATGATCCAACGTTGTGGCCACATGACGGAGCTGCTCAGACATGAGACGATGCCCCTCGGCAAGGGCGTGTAAGGCGTCGTCGGTAGCAGAAGCCATGGTAGTGGATCAAAACCAAAGTAACCTGATACCAGATGTCATGATCCTCGAGGTTTAGGGTAGCTGGACCTCGGCTACGTAGTTCGTAGCCGCGATCCGTCTTCTCCGGCGAGGTTTTCCCCTCCGCCGCAGGCTTGGTTGTTTTAGAGAGAGAGAGAGATTAGATTGATAATACTTTGCTTAATTCTCCACGAGTCTGAGTACAGGGATATATAGCCTAAGGCCTAAACCGATTGGAGGCAACATGCTCCTAAAATTAGGTAACTAATCCTATCTTTTCTATTAGGGAATAGAAATAGTCCTATCTTTCCTATTAGGGAATAGAAATAGGTAACTAATCCTATCTTTCCTTCTAGCCCCCGGTGGCTGGCTTGGCCCTGCGCCTGCGCATCGCCGTGCCACATGACATGAATACAGATGTGTAACTAATGAGCCTCCAGTGCTAGATTTACACCTCAAATGCATATCCTCCACAACTATTTCTTTAACTAATATGGCTGAAACCACATTTACACTAACATTCTGTTCCAACTTGCATGATAACAGGTGGGTTGTATTTCTGGTCGTGTTGAGCATGAGGCAAGCACTTCAAAAATTGGGGAGGACCAGCTATTTTATTTCCAACAAAGGGGAATAGACCATGAAAAGGCTGTTGCAGCCATGATTGGTGGATTCTGTAGGGCTGTTTTTGAGAAGCTTCCCTATGAGTTTGCACATGAGATGGATGCACTTATGAACCTGAAGCTTGAGGGATCAGTTGGTTAATTAGATGGATCAAAATGTCTATGCAGTACAACACGACAATTATTTAGAAGTCATGTGTACAGAAGTATGAGAAGAATAAATTGCATGAGTAATGGACGTTTTCCTAGCCTTGTCTACCACTAGTGGTGTCCTTGACAACAGAGAGATTTCTGTTACTTATCTACTGTTTATCCCTTTTTGTTTCTGTTTCTTCTGCTGTAAACAAACCCTTATTAGAATGCCTAGCCACACAAGAAATGTCTCTAAAAAGCTACTACACAAGAAATGGAAACTGCTTTGTTAACTTATTTGATTGTATTTGTGTGCACCTGAGTGTACAGGATTGCTTAAGTTCAATGGTGAAGTGGATACATTGTGTTGTGTGCTTCCTGTGAAGGATAAGTTGTTGCAACAGTCTGAATTATTGAATCAATGCCTCCTGGAATTGATCTTTTATGCTATAAGTTTCTTCCAAATTGTGGAATCTGTGATTCATATGATCATTATGATATATATGTTGTTTTAAGGAGAAATTAGTATTAGTTGGCGAAATATATCTCTTTATTTTTGTAGCAATGGTTTGAGAGCTTGAGCAGATCCAGTTATTTCCAAATGTTTATTTTTTGGCGTTTTAAGTCTATGGACTCGGATCCTCCGACTTGCAAGAGCAACGTCAGAGGCCGTGCAGTTCATCAAACTCCTCAAACTGCCTTTCCCATCTATTCTTCATCTGCTGTGACATCTTCCCCTAATTTCTTCTTCCTCTGCATTTTTTGCTGAGCGCCGTCGCGCCTATGCCGCGACGATGCTGTGGATGGCCACCGGCGGGTGATGGACGTGCTAGCAGGATGGGCATCGCTGCCGGGGACAGGTGGGAGGAGCGGCTGCGGCGGCACCGCGGCAGTGTGCCGACGAGCAGCCGCGGCTTCCTCCACATGATGCGCGTGCGCCAGCGCCGCGGGCTCATCGGCCGCCTCTGCTCCCAATCTAAGCTTGCATTTGTTTTCAGTTCGGGCCAGGGAAAACTTAATTTCTGTTCGCCTCTCACTCAATTAATTTAAACTCCAATTTATCTCTCACTTAAAAAAAAAATTGAAAATATTTTTTTAAGTTTTATAAATATATACAGATGAATAGAGAAGTAGCAGAAATATATATGTACTGTGCCGGACACCGGCGGCTTGCGGCCGCCGGACGGCACGGCAGCGCCGTCGGGCGGCACCGCTGCCTGCTTGCTGGCTCGCTTCCACACTTAATTACTCTTGCAATTTGTAAAGTAAGCAAGCTGCAGCCTAATCCATCACAGCCATCGACAACACATGGTACGCCTAATCCATCACAGCCATCAACAACACATGGTACAATGGTATACGCCGTGTGCAATGGTGTAGGCAGCCAGCAAACGTTGCTACCGTAACAGGTACGCATGCGGTGTGGATATGTAATCTTCTGTGGCCGGCGTACTGCGCCACCAGCGCGCGACACCGCTCGATGCCGCACGGCGGGCGCGCAGTGTCACGCCACTAAGTGTAATGCCCGTATTTCTTCTTTATTTAAAAATTATTTTAAATAAAGATCTAATCGTAAAGATTTGGCTCTTAATTAAATTAGAGATTTAATGTGCCATTTGTGATCTCAATTTCTCACACAAATTAGTCCCTAGAACCCCTCTAAAAGTCCCCCCAATTTTCCCTGAATTCAAAACCCACTTCAAAATCAAAATTCAAAATTTAAATCTTCAACAACCCTTTTAAACAGCCCCTAGAAAAGAATAAATGGCGCCGTGCAGTTTGGCCCCCCCATCCATTCTTGGCCTGCTCTCCCCGCCGGCCCGCTCGGCCCAGCCGTGCGCGCGGGATTATAAATCCCTGCGGGCCCTACCTGACAGCGGCACCGCCTCAGCTCTCATCCTGGCCACCCAATGCACGCGCGTGAACAGTTCCGATCGACCCTGTCACGCGGACCCCACATGTCAGTCGACGACGACACTGTTGTCGTCTTCCTCCTGCTACCTGCTCACTCTCTCTCTTCTCTCGATCTCTCTCGAGCTCTCTTTGTTCTCCCTCCGTGCTTGCCCATACCGCCCGGTCGCCACCATAAATTGCGCGGAGTGCCTTCGTCAACCTCCGCCATCCCGTCCTCGGCGAGAAACTTGCTCCGCCATCCCGTCCCGTACGCCCGACATCAGCAACGCCATGGCCGCCGCAACTTTTCTCCTCGGCAGGCCCCAAATGTCAACAAGCACACACGAGCTCCATGCCCCGTCACTTCACCATCACCTCCTCATTCCATTTCTCGCCTTTATCGCACGCGACGCAAGCCACAGTGAGCCACGCCATTGTCGAGTCCCATCGGTAAGCTCGAGCTTATCCCTTGCTCCCACCACCATTGTTCGACGTCCTCTAGCACTCGAGCTCCGCTATAAGTAGAGCGGCACTTCTCCCCCTCCGGTCATCGAAACAAACACTCAAACTAGCTCGCCATCGTGTTCCTCTCTTCGCCGCGTTCTGATCCGAGCCCCGCCGCCATTCTAAAGCCTCTCCGGACAAACCACCGCCACCGCTGAGCTCCCCAAGCCACCGCGAACCTCCTCCGTCGCTCCCCGCCACCGATTAGCCTCGGAATCAAAAACCCTCAAATCCTCTCTCCACCGTCCGACCATCGCCGCCGCTCTGATTCTCACCATCGACGAAGGTAGAGCACGATTCCTCTCTTCTTTCCCTTCCGCACACAATGCCGCACCCAAACAACCGAACCCCGACGCCCTCCACCGCTCCAATGGTCACCGGTGGCAACCATCTCCTCTACGCCTCCACTGCCGGTACTGAGCCCCTCCGCTAGCCCTCCTCCGCCGCCTATCCACCTAATTTGAACTGTTCACTTGATTTGCCGTCGTCTCCGCATCCCGTAGCAGTCAGCCGCTCACCGAGATCCGCCGCCGCCGGCGAGATTGGCTTCAGCCGCCGTCAGCCGTCGATCCTCGCCATGGTCAATCCCGTCGGTCCTCGCCGACATGGCTCACCACGTGGGCGTTGCGTCGACAGACGCGGGCCACCCTGGCCCCCTCAGCCACCGATAAACAGGCCCTACCTGTCAGCGCGTCTGTCCCCCTCTCCCCGTACCGACACATCGGGCCCACATGTCAGCGTCCCCGTGTCTCTCTCTTAGCACTGACACGCCGGGCCCACATGTCAGCACCCTTCCTCTCTCCCCCACTGATAGCCTAGCCCCACCTGTCAGCTTCTCTATCTCCTCTCTCCTTACTGTTTTGCCAGCCCCACATATCAGTCCCCAGCCTCTCTCTCTCCTAACAACAGGGCCCCACCAGTCAGCCTCTGGATTCTTTTTCTTTTCTTTTATTCCTTTTCTTTCCTAAATAACTTTAATTCTTTTATTCACAAGAAATTGAGTTAAACTTTGAAAAATCATAACTTTTAAACCGTAACACCGTTTGAGCCCATTCAACTCTTAAAAATTTTCTAAAAATGAGATCTACACACTGGCACTATTAGTTATATAAAATAAGTCCTGATTCTTGGTGTTTTTTCTTGTTTTCTTCTTGCAATGGGTAGAAGCCGGTACCGAGGAGCCGCGGAACGAGGATTTCGTCGAGAATCCACAGGACCAGGAGCAAGGCAAGTCACCCTTGACCATATTGAACCCATGATTTAAAAATTTTTTATTTACGAAATATGCATATTTAGGAACACGATCAATATCTGCCGCGATTCGTAATCGAATCCGTCAGGCCCAACCTACTTGCTGCATATTTACCCGCCTTGAGTAAATTGATGCCCTGTCCCTTGTAACCCCGTTGTCCTGGTATTCGTACTTGAGTACGAGTATCGACGACCCCATTATATTTAAACTAAAAATATGACAATAGAAAAACTAGGGTTTATTTAAATGATTTTAAATCTTGACATCCTTGGTTGAGCATTTGCGAAATAAAAATAGTTTTATAAAACTTAGTCATGGGACGTCACTGCCTGTGTGGCTTCAACATCACGTGGCACATAAGGACCGATTCCTTGGAGAATTGCACTGATCATAATATAGTGCGACCACACGGGTAGAATAGGACGTCCCTGGCCAAGTAATTAGTGTTCTTAAGATCGTTCGGTTGCTAATAAATGTGGGAGCGGCTGGGTGCCATGAGGGCGATATACCCCCATCCTTAAGTACCGAAAATGAGTTCCGGGTACTTGGTTGAGTGAACTCATTTATAGGGCAACGTGCTATCCTGGGAAGACTTCGGAAAGGCCCTATCGTGAACCTCCCTGCTTGGCTAGTGTGGGAGTAAGCTCGCATCGTATAATGCCCCGGTTTCCGGGCCGTTAAAACTATTTTAGTAAAAACCCTAATTTCAAAAATCTTTGGATTTTTGAGTGTGCTTAAGGACTAAATGCCGTAAATCTCAGTCCAAGCCTTCCTTGAAACCCTAAAACCTCGGTCCCAAACTCTCTCTCCTAAAATCCGAGACTCGAATTTTGCAATTCGACTGTCTCTCTCTAAATTTTCTCGGAAAATTTAAAATCAAATACCTCCTAAAAATTTTCTGTACTCGGGTTCGAATTTTGCAATTCGAAGCCTCCAATAAAAACCCTTTGGAAATTGCCTTTGAAGCCTTTCAGTAAAAATCCCCTTGTTTTGCTCTTCCAAAAATTCAGGATTTCATCGAGAACTCCCTTCCCAAAATTTTCCAATTTATCTATTTCTAAAGCCCTCAAATCCCAAGAATTAAATTAAATCCAAACATTCCCTCAAGATCCTCCAATTCTAATCCATTGCAAAAATCTCCAAATTCCCTTGGGGATCAAATCCCCAAAATTGCAGATCTAGACCCCTTTTAAATCTCCTCTTATCCTGTTCCCAAATAGCATCCAAAGTAAAATCTCTCTCCTATATATATATATATGTATACCCAAATCCAACCCTTTTTTAAAGTCATTATCTTTTCCCTCCAAAAATCCCCATCCTTTTCTTCTATATATATATATATATATATATATATATACATATATATATATATATATATATATATATATATATATATATATATATATATGTGCGTGTATAAATATGCATATATATATATATATATATGTATATATAAATCCACCTCCCAATTAACAACCCTTTTTGGAACTCCTTGAAAATCAAATCCCGGAGTTAAATCGAAATTTCAATCCAAAACCCCTCCTTAATCCCTCTGCTTCCTTTTTCAGGTAACCTCCCAAAAATATAGATAAATGCCCAAATACTATCCACAGAAACCCCTCCCAAAATTCCCAAAAGTCCCCAAGGGATCAAATCTCATATTTAAAATCAAACCCTAGTTGAAATTATCAATCATCCTTTTAAAATTCTCTCTAGACCTTCCTCTCAAATATATATATATATATATATATATCAAGAGCCTCTCTTCAAATTCCTTTGATTTAATTCCTGAGAAACCAAACATCAAATTTCCAATTAATACCGTTTCAATTCTCCAAAAATCCCTACCTATTTCTTCCATATATATATATATATATATATATATATATATATATATATATATATATATATATATATATATATATATATATATATATATATCCAGACAAATATCCCAACCAGTACAAGTCCTCCTCAAAAATCTCCAGAATTTTGAGGGCCCAAAAAAATCAAATTTTGGATTAAATTCCTATTAGAAATCATCAAATATCCCTCCAAATAAATCCCTGGAAAAAAAAAGGATCACTGTTCCTGCGGGCTGTCTCCTTCCCTTCCTCGGCCCAACCGAACCGGCCCACGCCTGCACACGCGCCCAGCCGCCGACGACCGGGCCCCACCGAGCACCGCCCGCTCTCGTGCACAGCGCCGCCCGCGCGGCCGCCTCCTCCCGCTCGGCCGCCGCTTAGCCGCCTGACTGCCACCAGGGCCCACGCGCCAGACGTGCGACGCGTGCCTGCGTGCGCCGCTCCGCACGATCATCTTCCCCGCTCCTCTCCTCCCCTGTGCGCGGCACGTGATCGATAAAAATTCCCAACTGAAGAAAATACCTCGGCCGAGCTCCCTAGGTCAAACCTGTCTCTTCTGTCCCGTCCCATCACCACTCCGCGCCCATACCCTGCTTCCCCTCCTTTGGCCGACACGGACGCCATCCCCTCTGCTCCTTATCTCCTCCCTGGCGACCACGCGGCCCGGCGATGATGCCAGCTACAGTGCGCGTCATGGCCGCTCTCCCGTCGCGTCGTGTCACCGACATCACGCTGCTCCTCGCTGTAGCCGCCGCCCTTGTTCGGTGTCGTCTAGCGCTGCGCCCGCATCTATAAAATCCCAGCCCCGCCGCGCCATGGTTTGTCCCTAAAAGCCGAGCACGAGCTCCTTTCTCCGCTGCGCCGAGCTGCCTCACTCCCCTCCTTCCCTTGCGCTTGCCAAGCTCAAGACCGAGCTCAATCCAGCGCCGCCGCTGGCGCAGATTGCCGCCGCCACGCACATCTCTCTCCCGCGCCCGAGCCGAGCTCTGAGCATCGCCACTGCCACGGTAATTTCTCCTCTTCGGTGAACTTCCCTCCCTGACCTCCTCCCTCTCAAAATCCCGGGCCGCCGTACCCCAGGGCCGCCTCTAACCCGAAGACTGAACCTTGCCCGAGCTCTCGCCTGTTCCTGTGTCCCAACGCCATCGGCGCCTACCTCACGCCGCCGTGCGCCATCCTCCATGGCCGCCGCCCCTGTTGATCGTCGCCGTCCACCGTCGTGCCACTTCGCCGCCATTCGAGCCGCTCCTCGGCTTTCAATTCCCCTCCTCTCTCCGCCGGCGTCCCATCACCGCCGCCCCATCCTCTCTCCCCGTCGCCTCTGGCCTTCGCCGCTAGCCACCGTCGACCGCCAACAGCCCAATCCGAGCCGTTCACCTCCTTCGCCGTCCCTCTCTCATCCCATTCCTGTTGGCCGCCCTTCCTCCCTCGCCGCCGTTCGCCGGTGTCCCCTCGGCCGCCATGCGCCGTCGATGCCCCGGCCGTCTCCTGTGTCTCGTCCGGTACACCTCTCTCTCTCTGTCTCTGACTTGTGGGCCCAGGCACAGTGAAACATAGTAACTCCCTCCTCTCTCTCCCTGCCTGTGGGCCCCTCTTCAGGTAAATATATGACAAGTGGGACCCCTCCAATAAGTGCATAGTGAACCACTCAAATACTCCCTCCTTTTTACACTGACATGTGGGCCCATAAACAATGAAGCACAGTGATTCCTCTCTCTCTCTCATTGCATGCAGGCCCTCCCTGTCACTCTCAAGGTGGGCCCTCCTATTCAGATCTCTCCCTGTCACTTATATGTGGGCTCCACTTTTTCCTAACATGTGGGCCACACCTCTCAGCTTCTCTCTTTCTCTATCTGACCTTGGGCCTTGGGCCCCACCTGTCAGAGCTGACAATATTCCCAAAATATTCTTTTACCATATTCCAATTAAATCATTCCTTTTCCAAAAAAATCCCCAAAACTTCCAAAATCCATATCTTTTCAACCATAACTCCGACCGACCATGTTTAAGTCTCTAAATGTTTCTAAAAATAATATCTACCTCATGACACTATTAGTTATTAATAATAGTATATTATTTTTAGGGTTTTGTGTGTTTTTCTCTCGTTTCGCGCGTAGTTGATGCTTCGGAAAATCGTCGGACGTCGGATTTTTGTGAAGTTTGAAGACGAAGTCTGAGGCAAGTCACTCCTTGACCATATTCCTCCTAAATTTAAAATGTTTTTTTGCAAACTTTGTAGGGATAGTGTGCACGTTAAATTGATCGGCCTCGGTTTGTGTGTCGAACCGACGGACTTGTCCGGTAGTTGTATAAACCCTGTATGTCCTTGATATCCTATTCCTTGTCGCTCCACCCCGTAGTACCACGGTAACCGTGCTCTCTGAGCATAGATTCCGATGGTTCTACCCATATCACTATTGTTTGCTGATTAGGTAAAATCAGGGTTTTAAAAGGTTTAAAAACCCGACATACGATGTCGGCGGATTTGCGAAACAAAATTTATTTGCGAAAATCCGCGGTGCAAAGTGATCACATCTGTGGTGGCACTTCGTATTCGTATATAAGGACCGATTCCTTGAGGAATTTTATCCAAGCATCTCACAGTGTGACCACACGGGTGGAATGTGACACCCCTGGCTGAGTAACTAGTGTTCCCAGGATGGTTTTCGGTTGCTAATAAATGTGGGACTGGCTGGGTGCCAAGAGGGCGATATACCCCCATCCCTGAGTACAGGATATGAGTTCCTGGTACTTGGTTGAGAGAGAGAACCCATTTATAGGGCAACGTGTCATCCTGTGAAGGCTTTGGAAAGGCCCTGTTGCGAACCTTCCCCACTGACGAGTGCGGGAAGTAAGCTCGCATCGTGTGGGTAAAGCGTGCATCCTTTGCAAAGGTTTTCCGAACTGTTCGAACAGCCGTACCCACGGTTACGGGCAATGCAAGATGATTCCTCTAGCGTAGATTTGTTTCCCAGTGGTTGTAAAAATGATTTATGGTATGGGAACCGTTATCAGAATCGGCCTCAGTGGCTGATGGATGACCTAAGTGGTTTGAAACAAAACTGTGTGACCCGGGATATCGAATGACATCATAGATTAGGCTTCCTGAGTGGAAGCAGTTTGTGAATTGAGTTGAGATTATGGATGGCTCGAGGAGCCACTAGGATGAGACATGAGATGAAGTCCTGGATAGGACGAAAGTAAAAGGAAAATAATAGAGGAAAATAAGACTACGTCTTGGAGTGGACGAAATTGAAAACAAAGTACTAGATGAGAATACAGTGGAAAGCTACTTGTGAGCAGATCCACTGAACCGCTGTCGTGATCTGACAGGCGATATAAGAATGTCTAAAATCAATTAAAATTTGATTCGTCCACTCGAGTTGTTGAAAAGTAATTCACGGACAGGATCGAGGTGAGAGCCTCCTTCCATTCACATTGAGACAACTCATACTTAGATTTTTGAAAATGTTTTCAAATGAAAAGGTTTGCGAAATAAACCCCAGCCTATCTTTGATAGCCTGCATACTCACATTTTCCGTGACTTGCTGAGTACATAAGTACTCAATCTATTTCTTTTCTCCTCTCATTCAGGAAGAGTGAAGTTGAATTAAAGATTAGAGTTTTTTTCCTAATTCCAAGCCGTTGCTTGTGAATTGGGTTTTCGCTGCGCTGTCGTTCCGTTGCTGTGGTTCTATTTGCAGGCTGCTGCTCAGGGCTTGTCCGAAGCCGCAACTTATAAAGGTATAATATATATATTTACTTAGCTAATTACTGTGGTATATCTCCGTTGACCGCGGGTACCAGTAAGGTTTCCTGGGACTGATACCGGCATCGCGGTTTTGTGGGAGTTAGTTCACGCTATCTCTTGCGGCGCTTCCTCTCTGGTATCACTATAGGTGGTGCCAGGGCGGGGAAGGCGCTATACATTGTGTGGGTAAAGCGTGCACCCTTTGCAAAGATTTATAAACTGTTCGAACAGCTGTGCCCACGGTTACGGGAGGATGTGAAGTGATTCCTTTAGCGTAGAATTTATTTTACAAATATTTGCGCAATTGTTTTATGGGTTGGGATCCATTACCAGAATCGGTCGGTGTGGCCGATGGATGGCCTGTGTGGTCTAAAATGGGCCTGTGTGACCCGGGGTGTTGAATGACATCGTAGTTGAGTTGTTTGAGTTTAGTGACAGTTTTGAAATGAGAATCCATCTAAATGGAGGTACTAGTGGAGAGTACGCTCCGAATCAGAAAATGTGACAAGTCTTAGACTTGTGAAATGGGTTGGGACACGAGTCTCTTCCTGGCTAACTTAATTGTAGTGAGTTGTTGCAAAGCAACTCACGGAATGGATTGAAACGTGAGCTTCTTTCCGACAACTTAAAGAACACACTTAGAAATTTTCCGAAAACACAAAATCTTTGAAAATCACATTTGCAAAAATAACCATAGTCTTCTTTGCTAACCCCTTGCATGCCACATATTTTCCGTGACTTACTGAGTACCTCGTGTAGTCACCTTTGCTTACTTTTCCTCTCAGAAGTCTATGAAGATGAAGACCCTACTCTCAGCGAGTATTATCAAGAGCAAGCTGAGTACGACAAATTTTAGGGTTTCGTCTAGTCCTAAGCTTTGCTTGTGGGTATTAGGTCTATCCGTATTTTTCGTTGTCTACTTTTATAATGTGTCGTTGTATGTCTCGGGTTCTGTCCGGGCTACGACCTATGTAAAAAGTATGTGAAATAAATAAAGCAGGTTTGACAATGATCCATTGATGTCCTGTATGTACCAGTTGGTCTTTTGGGACTGGTACAGGTATTATAGATAACGGTGTTCCTCTTTTGTTGGCCTATACGGGTTAACGGGAGAGAGGCGTTACACCAAGCCACGGCGTCGGCATGGTGCCGCGTCCCCTCGTGGGGTATATGTATATTTTTGCTACTCCTCTACTCATATGTATATATTTACAAAACTTGAAAAAAAATATTTTTAAATTTTTTTCCTCACTTAACTTCCCAACAAGGAATCCCTAGTGTAGGACTGTAGTTTGCTAATTTGAGGGCATTTAGGTGCAAATGTTTGTTTTCTGTCGGGTTGCCTCAGTTCATTTCGGAGAAAAGGCGTTGCCCCAATTCATTTGGCTCGATTTGTTTCTTCTTTTTTTAAAAAAAAAACTTTATTGGATGCGACTACGGATCAGGTGTCTGATCCGGTGCAAAACATCGGGCATCGTCCGTCCGATCGATGCAAGCCTCCCGCATCCATCCATTGAGCGAGCATCTCACGGCTGCCTCTGCCCTGTCCCTCCCTCTCACTACACGTACCCTCTGTCTCCATGCCATATATTAGCTGCATGCATGCATACACACTTGTTTCCAATCTTTAAAATATTTTTTATTTTAAATTATTTATTTGATTTACAAATCAATTACACCGTTGTATTCCTTACAATTAAATCTTTATTATAAGACCTTACACGACTATATTCTAATAAAAAAAATATGTTTAAAAAGAGAGTTGTTTCATTACTTATATAAAATTGTTTTAACACTTGGTTAAATATTTCAATTGGCTCGATGAAATATTTTAAAGAGATGCAACACCGTCAATCACTACATAAAACATTGTATCTCAACAAGTGAAACATCAAACAAAATCATATGAATTATACAATATATTTGCAGATACTTGATTTTGTTCAAATATTTTTATATTAGGTATAAAACATTGAGTTGTAATTATTGAAACATCATAAAATACTTGTCGAAACATTAAAAAAAACACCGTGTGCAACATTTGCACATGAAATAGTGAAATATTATAAAATATTTATTAAAATATCCCGAAAAACCATATGTAACATTTTAAAAAAAATGCATGGTAAAAAATAAAAAAATCATAGGAATATAATCATGTGAGATCTTGTTGCAAAGATTTAATTGTAACGAATACAATGATGTAATTGGATCATAGATCAAATAAGTAATTTAGGAGAAAAATAATTTAAAGTTTGTTAATGAGAAGGTTAAGAAGGAAGGAGAGTGCATGCACCATACAAGACCGTAGCATGTATGCGGAGGGGTTGCTGCTAGCAGTAGTGGTATGCAAAAGACGCAGGTACAGCAACTCAGAAGAGTGAAGGTGTCCGATTTTTTTTTTGTCTCAGATCGTCGCCCGCTCGAAAGCATTATCGAACTTTGTTTCTTCTTGATTCATCCAATGCTTAATACTATCTTCGTTCCAAATATAAGAACTGTTGGCTATGAATCTGAATAAGTTTTTAAGCCCAAATTCGTAAGAAGTTTTTATATTTTGAAACAAAGGAGCTTCGGATAAAAATAATCCTGTGAAGCTTCAGAAATAATCCTCAATATGATGGCAGTCTGAAGCGGCGAGGTCCATGCCGCCCGCGAGCACCGTGTGAATGAGCGGCGGCTATGGCAGAAATTGACAGGGAGCTGCTGCTGCTCGACGGTGTCACCGATAGTGCACAAACCGATGCATTAACATGTGCAATATAATAACACTATGTATCGTTCCTTTAATCTTAAATGAAAATCTCTCGTTCTATGCTTATTACCAAAATATACCTCGCATTTTAGTTGTTTGATTTATATTACCAAATATTATTGTAGCATTAAAGTCATAGTTATGTGTGCGCCATCTGAGCATGTATGATTGCTGATAGCAACATTTTGTTTCGATGTCACCAATAGAGTTGTTTGGTCTGAGGAGTGCATGGATCCAGACCAATTGCTCCATCAGGTTACAAACTTACTGCCTTTGATTTTTAATAAATAACGTTATTGACTATTTATTTTATTAAAAAAATTAGTGTAAATATAAAAAAATACGAGTCATGCTTAAAATTCTTTAGTGATAAACCATGTCACAACAAAATAAATTATATTTACTTAAATTTTTTTAAATAAAATAAATAATCAAATATTATGTCAAAAGTTAACAGCGTTATTTATTAAAAACAGGAAGTACCACAATAGTTGTTATTCCCTTTTGATGAGTTGTTCCATTTCTCGAAACAACCAAGACGATGGTGAGCAATTCACTGACTTTCAGGGACTATTATCTCTCACATTGCACTGCTGGTATTTGAACACCTTATTTGCATGCCAAAAGGTTGGGAAGATTAGTATCCCTCACGTTGCAGTGTTGGTATTTGAACAAGTTCTGGCTTCTGTGCATGGCAAGAAGGTGTCAAGAAGCAGTGACACCATCAACTCAAATAAGATAGTGGTAACACTTCGCGGTTGCATCACCATCTGTTGCCTCTTGGGTTCTGCCAAGAATAGCCAAGCATGTGGCCTTCCTGCCTCTGGTGTTCACTCGTTCGGTCTCTCTCCTCCTTCCCCTTCCCCTTGCTCCCCTCCCGATCGACCATCACTCGCATGCATGCACAGGCACAATCAAACGCGGTAGATGCATTGGCTGCCGGCTCGATCTGCACCGAAGGATCCTCCGGCGAGGCTAGCGCGGCGTAAGGAGGAGGTGCCGGAATGGAGCCGGTCGGCGACCCGCGGGAGGGGCCGTCGACGGAGCGCGCGTTCGAGGGGCAGCCGGTCCCGCCGTGGACGGAGCAGGTGACGCTGCGCGCCATCGTGGCGAGCGTGGCGCTGGGCGTGGCCCTGAGCGGCGTGATGATGAACCTGGTGTTCACGTCGGGGATCATCCCATCGCTCAACATCTCCGCCGGCCTGCTCGGCTTCTTCCTCCTCAAGGCCTGGACGCGCCTGCTCGACCAGCTCGGCTCGCCGCGCCGCCCCCTCACCCGCCAGGAGAACGCCGTCGTCCAGACCTGCGTCGTCGCCTGCGCCGGCATGACCTACAGCGGTACGTACGCCACCGCGCGCGACACGACGCGCCTCTGCCTGCATTGCCTCCTCTCGATCTCGCCGTCGTAATGACGACGTCGCTGTCCTGTTCTTAGGGGGGTTTGGGTCGTATCTGCTGGCCATGGACCGGAAGACGGCGGAGAAGACGAGCACCGGGGACGCCTCCGGCGCGAACGTCAATGAACCGGCGTTTGGTCGGATGATGGCCTTCTTCTTCCTCGTCAGCTTCGTCGGTCTCCTCGCCATTGTCCCCATGAGGAAGGTACGTACGACGATCCACGAACACACCTAAAAAGACAGAAAAAGAGAGGAAAAAAAACTCTAATCTCTGATGCCTGGCCGGTTTACTGGTTCATCCATCCGTAGACAATGATCATCCGCCACCGGCTGACATTTCCAAGCGGCTCGGCGACGGCGCATCTCATCAACAGCTTCCATACCCCTCACGGCGCCAGGCAAGCAAAGTGAGTACATTATCTCTAGCTCGCTGAGTGATGGCCATGTTTGCCACACGATTTACTCTATGATCCTCTTTTGATCACAGAAGACAAGTGTCGCTCGTTCTCCGGTCGTCGTTGGCGAGCTTGTTCTGGTCCATCTTCCAGTGGTTCTACACCGGAGGGCCAAACTGCGGCTTCACTTCCTTCCCGACGTTTGGGCTCACCGCCTTCAATCGTGGGTAAAGAACCGGGGAAACTGACGAATTCGCTCACTGAATTTGTCGGTGAGAATGACTAGTAGTGTTTCTTTGATGGTTTGCATTGCAGTTTCTACGTCAATTTGAACGGAACTTATGTCGGCATCGGGATGATCAGCCCTCACCTGATAAACATCTCGATGCTCGTTGGGTCCATCATCTCCTGGGGGATCATGTGGCCGTACATCCGGAGCAAAAGAGGAAGCTGGTACGACGCCGACGTCCAGGAGACCAGCATGAAGAGCTTCACTGGGTACAAGGTACCAATGATCGATGTTTGTTTTTGACAAAAAAAAAGATGTTGATGTGAATCAAGAATCAGTCGATTTCCCTTTGTTGTGATCGAGCAGGTGTTTTGCGCGATAGCCATGATTCTTGGCGACGGCATCTTCCAGCTCGTCGTGATCTCGCTGAGGACGATATACACGGTGCGCCACCACCAGATAGCCGCGGAGACGATGAGGTCCTTCTCCGACATCGACGCCATGCCGCGGCCGGTGCTGAGCTTCGACGACCGCCGTAGAACGCAGGTGTTCCTCCGGGAGCACATCCCGAGCACCTTCGCCATCGGCGGGTACGTGGCCCTGGCCACCGTCTCCACCGTTGCCATCCCGCACATGTACGGCCAGGTGAGGTACTACCACGTCGCCGCCGCGTACGCGTTCGCGCCCGTCCTGGCCTTCTGCAACGCCTACGGCACCGGCGTCGCGGAGACCAACTTCTCGGCGCAGTACAACAAGCTGGTGATCCTGCTGTTCGCGTCGTGGATCGGCATCAAGAACGGAGGGATCGTGGGGAGCCTCGTCATCTGCGGCATCGTGTCGTCCATCGTCTCCACAGCCTCCGACTTCATGTCGGACTTCAAGACGGGATACCTGACGCTCACCTCGCCGCGGGCCACGTTCGTGAGCCAGGTGATCGGCACGGCGCTGGGCTGCGTCATCAACCCGGCCATCTTCACCGTCTTCCACCACTTCTACGAGGTGAACCCCACCAAAACGTACCAGGCGCCGATGGCCAAGATCTACCGCGGCATCGCCATGCTCGGCGCCGGCGGCCTCGAGCTGCCCAAGCACTGCCTCGCCATCAGCGCCGCCTTCTTCGCGCTGGCACTGGCCGTCTGCGCGCTGCGGGAGGTGGCCACGCACGGCAAGTGGCGCGTGCAGCCGTACATCCCGAGCGTCACCGGCATGGCCGTGTCGTTCCTGTTGGTGCCGGCGGTGTCCATCGACATGTGCGTGGGCAGCCTGATCGTGATCCTGTGGAACCGCAGGGACAGGCTGGGATCGCAGGTGTTCGCGCCGGTGCTGGCCTCCGGGCTCATCTGCGGCGACGGCCTCTTCTCCATACCATACGCGCTGCTCGCGAGGTACGACGTCATGCCGCCCATCTGCATCAGGTTCCTGGGCCGGGAGCAGAACGACAAGCTGGATGCTTTCCTGGCCAGTAGGACTACAGCCGCATGATACTGAATTCCTGATCGAGGAAGAAGAAATGGGCACCTTGTTTATTCCTTTCTTTTTCTTCCAACACCTGTAGATTATTTAGTGGTAGAAGTTAGAACTGGTCTTTTCATGTAGAGCGATGGACTTCTTGTGTAAGAATTTGAATCCAACGAAAACACTATGACGGCCCAAATAAATTCGGTCATTGTTCGGCTTGTCTTCTGCCAGTTATAGGCTTATAGCTGATTCAGTGAGAGAAACAGACCTGCCATGGCAACGCACACCACCATCTCACCCTACCTGCTGAGGCAACAAATTTGGGGCCTGTTTGGATTGAAGCCAATTCTTGCCCTACCAATCACTTGGTAGTTTTGAAAAGTACTTGCATGCTACTCCCATCTTTAAATATATGACGTTGGTTAGTTCAATTTTGACCTAACTAACATCAAACAAAAAAACATGAAGGTATTAGGATTGAGGCTAATTCTCGCCAATTCAATAGAGTTGAAACTACACAACCCTACTAAAATTTTAGTAGTGCCAAAACTTGTCCAAGATTTGGCACTACCAAAATTTTGGTAGGGTAACAACCAAACATACTTGGCATGAAATTGCTGATCAGTGACCCAGTGAGAAATGACATCAAATGAGGTTTGGCATTCTGCCAAGGAAGCAAAATGCCATGTTGCACTGCCCAAAAGGTACATACATCACAATAGGATATCGGCAACGAACAGAAACTACTTTATCCTTCGTTTGTTTACTTTGTCAAGCTGCAGGCACAACAACGGTCAAACAGAAGCAAAATTTATGTGTCAAACAGCTCGTGAAAACAAGCAACAGTTTGGGCGTCCACGCCCTCATGTGATCAGAAGAGATTAACAAGCAACAGCCACTATAACTGATTTGGATCATCTTCCTAGGCACGAAAAATTTTACCTGCAAAACTAAAAGCTATTGAGATCCATTTATGCATTTATTGTCTTCTCATATCGATTGCCATTCTCACTTCAAGCAGATTTAGCAGCAGCCTGCTGTTTGTGGACGAACTCAATGCCCTTCTCAATGCTGGCCTTCAACTCGGGCTGCAATGCCTCAAGGGCCTTGGTCTCATATTCAGTCAGTCCCTCGAGGTCGGCAGAAATGATGGACTCAACACCATTCTTACCAAGCTTAACCCTAGACGCAAAGAACATCAGCTCGGTTAATTCAGACTGAACGAATGTGCACTCGTAAACATCTGGATCGCCAGCCAATGCATGGAGGGATGACTCAACAAATCTGGCAGCAGCATAGGACATCGACAGGGTAGCAGATCCAGCACCAGCTTTTGCCTCCACCACCTCTGTCCCAGCATTCTGTATCCTCTTTGTCAGCTCTTCAGTTTCCTCATTTGTGAAGGTGACAGATGGCCTGGTTTTTGACAGCAATGGTAGGATAGTGATCCCAGCGTGACCACCAACAACTGGGACATCGACATCAATGAGCTTCAGGTTCTTCTTCTGTGTTACAAATGTGTTAGCTCTGACAACATCGAGGGTGGTAACTCCGAAAAGCTTCTTGGGGTTATAGACACCCTTCTGTTTCAGAACCTCAGCAGCAATAGGCACTGTTGAGTTTACTGGGTTACTGATAATATGGATAAAGGCCTCCGGACAATTGTCTGCAACAGCCTCAACAAGTGTCTTGACAATGCCCGCATTGATGATAAAAAGATCATCACGAGTCATTCCTGGCTTCCTTGGGACCCCAGCAGGAATGACAGCAACATCCACACCTTTCAAGCAGTTGGCTAATTCCGAGGGCCCAGTAAAGTCCAGCACCTGAGAAGGTGTGTTGCAGTGGCTGAGATCAGCAGCAACTCCTTTGACATTTGCAATATCATACAGATGCAGTGCAGAGACCAGAGGAGACATCTTAATTAACAAGCCCAACGGTTGACCAATGCCACCAGCAGCACCGAGTACTGCCACTTTGTAAGATGCCTCAGGAGAAATGTGAGATCCCGACTTTGCCTTTGGTACAATCCTTGGAGCGATAGATGATTGAAGAGATGCATTCTGACCCAGGAATGATGACCTTGACTCAAAACTAATAGATGATGTTGCCTTTAAGCCACTGTAGCTTGCGATGTCGCGACTCCTTGGCTTTGAGATAAGGCCAGCCTGAGCACCGACTGAATTGGTGGTAACAGTTGATGTCATTCCTAACTGCGGGAACAGAGTTTCATTAGATTTATATTGAGGAGATATGGAATAGATAATATAAAGATCGTGACATGAAGAATTATATGTAAATCATTAGGGAGGTGCATCTAACACTGGAAAAATAGCATAATACGGATCAAAACCGTTTGTTGTCATTCGGGAATGCATGATGAAATATGTTTTCCTGCAAACAGCAGCGGAACAACTGATGACATCCTATGGGCAGAAGAGCGCCAGTTCCTCCAAATCTTCAACAATACCAGCTTCTGAATTTCTTAGAAAATGGGGAATGAAAATTGTTTACCAGCTGATCTGACTTCCACTTAGAAAATGATCATATCATAACAAACTTGGTTCAGAAAAATTGAACCCACAAGAAGCATGAAGCTAAATTCTAGCATTACAATCACTTGACATCCAAGTTACCCAAACTTAAGAGAAAGATCCAAAAGAAATGTATACAGAATTTCCTGAGCTACGACCATCTTCCTCAATCAATCAAACATCTAGAACCAGAAGGTTGGGCCCCTCTTCTCTCTCTTTTCCGCCACTACACCGTTGCCGCCTGCTCAATTCCGCTCGATCACAGTTCACAATCTCCTGGTCCAGCACTGTGCAGCACAGCCGGCACAATCCTTTATAAATCTTATAAATCAAGCACCAATCTACAAAGCTTTACACTAAACTAAGAACCCCTCAAGAACTACGCCGCAACACAACTGCACCAACGCGAACAGATCAGGACCAGGGGAGCAACACGAAAATTGGAAAAAACCACACAGCAACCTACACGGACTATTAGGCACCCCGGGCACAAGACACACAAAACAGATCCGTCTGATGCAAGATCTGGATCAACGCACAAATGGGCATTAGTACCTTGAGATGAGCCTTCGGTTGGTCACCTGGTCGGGGGTGGCAGCAGATCGTTCAGGCCTCTCGTGAGCAGTAGCAGCGGTGGAGGCGGCTGTAGAGGAGGGCGGGGCAGGGCAGGGGGTATGCGTGGGCGGCGTTGGCCTCTTCGGTCGTAAAAGGGCAGCGGCGCGGCAGCGGGTTTCTCGCCTTTTTTATGTTGCTCGCTGAAGTGGAGACGGCGATGGCGACAGCCGCCGACGGCGACGTGCGGCCTCGCAAACCTCCGCCTGGCACCTCTCCTCGGACCGCTCTCCCGAGTCCCGACCCAAACTACATCAGCTGTTAGGTGGACCCGGTGTGTGGAGTCGTGGAATTTTTTTATTTTTATATTTATTTAATAAAATATTTATAAAATTACATTTTCATTTGAAATATTTACAAAAATACACCCCAACACCCTTTGGGAGCGCGTTTTGTATGAAATCGTTCTTCTAGAGGGCGATTTGATGACGTGGCTAACGGTCGTAGACCGGACGGCCCACGGCCATCAGGGCCGCCTGCAAAAAGCCGGCCACAGGCGGCCCCCTTGCCGCCCTCCTAGAGGGCAGTTTTTCGACAGCCAGGGGGCCACCTGTAAAATGGTCTATTTTATTAAAAAATCGTCTCTTTGTCTCGCTATAAAACCCCCTCTCAGCCTCTAAAAAGTTCATAAAATTTACAAAAATAATAGAAAAAAGAAGAGAGAGCTGAAAAGAAAGACGAACGAAAGCAGCGAAGCCCTGCCAGTTTACGGATTCGTCTATAGGTAATATTTTATGGCTCTTTGTAATTTTCATTTCTATTCATCAAATGATGTAGTATGTGTAGTATTGTACTACTTATTTGACAGGTAAATAAATGTTAGATTTGGTCCACAGAATGTAGATCTATTGTAGTTGAACATAACGGCTAAGGACATTGATAGGTCGTATGAGAGAAGTTAGATTTTTTTTTTACTAAATGAGTAACACTAGTTCGAAAAAGCCAGGGAGATGGAAATGAGAACGATGATATTTTATTTTTTTTAGTCATGTGTAGTATACCGTAGGTATGTAGTTGTATAAGTTATTTTTGGCCTAGCGATTTATAACTTGTATTTAATTATTTATAATGTAGGTTGCTATGAATGCGTTTGGTATGTCCAGTCATCAACGACCTCCGATTGACGTGCCTCCGCCGATGTGTCGGTGCGGAGATGAATACAAAGTTGAAATAAGTAAGAAGGATTACACATTCCGGCAATGTATGCGAATTATGCGTACTACTCGAAGAAGCCGAAGCCGCAAGGGAAGAAGGGAAAGGCGAAGAAGCCAGTGAAGGTAATACGAATTATCTTGTAGTACAAAATATTTGAACCTTTGAGCTAACAAATTTGTATATGTCAAGGCACCGAAGCCTCCTCCACCTATGTGCGACTTTGTGCAGTGGATAGATACAGAGATCCGTCCATAGGACGCACAGTATCTTCGCATGTCGCAAGAATGGCATAGGGACAACCTCGAACGTCTTTGGGCGGCGGAAGAAAAGTGGGAAGTTGAGCAGAAGAGGAAGGAGGAGAAGGAGCAGCAGGAGAAGGAAGCCCGTGAGGCAGAGAGGGATAGGAAGTGGGAGAGGGCACTGCGTGCAAAGGAAGCTGGGCCGGAGGCGGCAAGAAAGAGGAAGTAACAACGCTGCACAAAGTAGTTGCATATCTAGTTGGAAATCCGTTTGAAATACCCTAAGGCATGTAATAATGATAACTAAAAACGTTTCATGTGTCGTTTGTACTTGTTGGATGGATAATTTCATTACGTTCATAAGCAATTAACGTGTGCTTGGTTGTCACCGCTTGGAATTTACTTTCGCCGTGAAGTTGAAACTTAAAAATTCATGTTTTTGATCAGTTTCATCGCAAACATAGATCATGAGAAATACATCATTTGATCGACGAGCGTAAACGAAGTAAAGGGGTTTCTTCAGTAAACGTAGAATTAATTAAACACGATGTACAACAGGTGAACTACTATTGGTACAACGTACTACGGGCCCTGACCATAACCTCTAGGCCTCTTCGTCTTCCTAGTCTGTGCTCGCACTTGGCCCTAGGAGTACGTCCGCCGGTCTGGTGGTACAGCACGGCCAACGCAGGTCGCCTGCAGGGGTGTGGCAACTAGTGGGTCCTGTGTCTGTGGTGGCGGAGCTCCTTTGAGCTGCGAGGAAACTAGTATTTCGTGGATCTCCTCGTCCTCGTCCTCCAAGTCATCCCCCTTGAAAGGATCCTGTACCCAACCGCTGCCGCGTGCGCCCTACGCGGAGGAGCCAGCGCTAGCAAACATCCCCGGCACTGTAGAGTGGAACCCTATGCACAAAATTGTTGATAATTATAAACCAAAATTTTGTAAAGCAAAAGTAAAGTTTGATATAACCTGAAGGACCTCCTGTGGAGGCCCAGGGGGCACTAATCATGCCCTGCTGCGCGTGGGGTCGTGTGTGGTACGCTCCCTGCGTCGACGTGCCAACTCCGGGGTCAGTATTGGGAAACATAGATATATACAAATGATATAAACGAATGTTGGTACAGCTCTTACCTCTCACGGAACTGGAGGTCTATCCGCAGGAGGTGACATAAAGGCCGTGGACGGAAGGTGGTTAGCTGGGCACCCTCGACGGCTGACAAGTAAGATTCGTAGGATTGATCGAGGCTCCGGTCGAGCAGCTCCGGTGTATGGTACGCCATACCTGTATACAAATAGAGAGTTAGCGTAAATTTAATTATCAAAGCAACAACTAAAAGTAAGTTTACAAAATTAAGGTTTATCGCATTATTACATGACAATAAACAAGCATAGACTTAAATTCAATCATATACTTACACTACACCGCACCACCACCAAATGCTCGAGAACGCCTAGGACGGGGTCTTCTTGAGGTAGTGCCTTCACCCGTAGGACGACTGCCATCAGCGCTTGAACCCGACGGTCTAGCTTCCACTGCACTTGGACCGGTTACATTCTTTGGATATTTCTTATATGTGTGACCTGTTTGGTCACACTTTGAACAACGTTTATGCCTTCCACCGGTTTCTGATTTATCCATGTTATTACGGATACGTCTTGTCTTGCGGCGACCTGCTTTATCCCTCAATTTTGTTGGGTCAGGAATATAGATAGCTTAAGGATGCTCCATAGTAAATGACCCCGCAATACCGAAGCCGTATATCTCTCCACTCCAGGTATTGCAGATTGCTTCTTTTCTTAAATAAGGTGAGACAAAATAACGTGCTTCTATCCCATACTCACCGCTCGTGGCAATAACATGAGAACATGGCTTGTGGAGCAGAGTAGGGTTTCGGCACGAGCACTTGCAGGTCTCGTCTTCCTTTAGCACGCACTCCTACACAACTCTTTTACGGTAGATTCCGCGTATGCCCTTGTCAACACACAATATTTCAAATCTGTGTTCTTGTGTACCTTGAGGTATAGCTCGATGTTTTCAGGCCTTTTTACTTTTATCTTGCAGGTACTTAGACATTAGTGTGCCAAAGAAAAGATTATTATCAGCCATTGAGGGGCCGGCTTGTCTGAACCGATCTCTGAAGTACTTGCATGTGCCATGCAAGATAAATTCTACTATACCAATAAGTGGGAGCCCTCGAACACCACACATCACACAGTTATAAACCTCTGCCAAATTTGTGGTCATTATACCAAATCGAGAACCATCATTGTCATACAACAATGCCCATTTCTCCTTTGCATCATTCTCAATCCACTCCGAAAATTTTCTAACCGATGATGTCGACCTTCTTCTCATATGAGGTCCGTCACTTCATAGAGGTCCAAGATCTTGTGGAGTCTCATCCCCTATAAGGGTAGCCCTTCTAGACTGCTTATCTGTTTGTTTAGAGGTCAGCTCATCTAACCTCCTCTAAAGCTCATTGAATTTCTTCTCTTGATTCTGGGCGCACAGCCTCTTGAAAAGATCCATAAGGTGCTTATTCTTAAACTACCTATAGAAATTAGCACCCATATGACGTATGCACCATCTGCTTTGGAGATTAGACCACCTTGGTAGGTATCCCTTCTCAGCACATCCGTATCTCAATTCCTCAATTGCCCGCAGCAAGTTGGCGTGACGGTCATATATGAGGCATACGTCTGGTCTCATCCGTACAACTGCAGACTTAACCTTTTCTAGGAACCAATACCAGCTATCAGTGCTCTCACTCTCAACAAAAGCAAAAGCCACCAGTAGAACTTGGTTGTTCTCATCAACTCCAATTGCTGTTAATATTTGCCCTCTGTACTTTCCGGTCAGAAATGTCCTATCGATGCAGAGGATGGGACGACAATGCACAAATGCCTGAATGCAAGCACATAATGAAAAGAATACCCGTTGCAATACACTTTTATTACCATGGTTAATTGATGGAAAAGCTTTTAGATCGTAGCAGGTTTCTGGATTCCTCTGAAGAATACAGACTAACAGACGAGGCAAATTATCATAAGATGCTTCAAATGTGCCAAACCTCATCTGTATAACCTTCTGTTTTGTCCTCCAAGACTTAGCATAGCTGTCGGCGAAATGGGACAGGGGGTCCCACATGCCCTGGGGACGCGTGGGTCTTCGGCCACGGCAGATCCCCGGGGGGCCATCTTTCCACCGGGCCCGGGCACGAGCCCGGGGCGTCGTCGCTCCTTCGACCCCGGGCTCGTCCCCGGGAAGCCATCGCCATCGGCCCCGGGCACGTCCCCGGGGCGTCCTCTATATCAGCTCGGCCCCGGGGCCTCGTTGGCCTCGGGCCCGTGCCTCGCCTCCGGGCGCCACCACCTCACTCCCTGCTCGGGGCCCACCTGTCGGCCCCCGGCAGACTCTGCGCCAGCCCTCCAGACAATGAGGTGATAGGGCGCCTCCCGCCTGTCTCCCAACAGCATCCCGACAGCGTCTCCAGGAGACAGCCACTGTCACATCTCCGTACTCCAGCCGCCCGCAGCCGAGCGGCAAGACAACCAGACCAGCCACCCTCGGCGGCCGGGCCGACACCACCTTGACGTCCAGCCGCCCCAGCAGACCACGCTCTGGCCGACCGCAGCAGCAGAGCCAGACGGCGACTGGACGTCCCTCCGGAGCGGCGCGGCAGGCGGCGGCGTGCGTACGAGCGGCAGGGCAGATGACAGAGCTTCCTCTCCCTCTTCATGTATTGGCACTGTGGACTCCCCTCACCTATAAAGGAGGATCCATGCCTCTCTCTCTCGGCAGACGGAGTTCCAGCCTCAGGCCACCCAGGCTAGCTCTTGCTCTCGGCTCTCTCTCTCAGGATCTCAAGTCCCCGGGCTAGCTTCCGAGCTCCCCGCAGGGTCCACTTTGTAACCGCAATCCCACATTCATCCACCACAGATAGCAAACCACACACACAGGAGTACGGTATTACGCTCCGGCGGCCCGAACCTGTCTACGCCTCTTGTCTCTCTCTCTCCCGTGAGTTCGCAACGGTTCGGACGGACCGGATCTGGATCGGACGGTCCGAGCCCTTGTACCTTCCAGCTCGGGCCCCCTCTGTTCCCGCCCGAGCGCTGATCCCTCTGACGCCGGCTTCACCTGAGAACCACTCCCCTGGCCGAATCTCAAAGGGGGGGTCTCCTGACTTCCCGCCGTCGGAGTTTCATCCTTCGACAATAGCTAATTGTGTATTTGAATTTCTCTTCAATATGTCTAACAATTGACCTTGGTTCGTACCCTAGGTTATTCATAATATGGGAGTACATCTCTGTTGCAACAAATACAGATGTTATGTTTCTATGATATTTTTCAACACCTGGTAAGTAACATGAATGCTCGGTCACGATTGAAACTTGCCAGTAATCCTTCTATTTACCCTTAAATACGTGCACCCGCCATGGACACCCATCCTTCACGCACTTCACTTCATACACTGATTTACTTGACTTCAGGACCGAGAACTCCCCTAAAGTGACACCACCCATTGTTTTACTGCCTCCTTCAAATCCTCTACATATGCATACTTAGCCCCCTGGATGACTTCGTTCTCCTTGTACTCCCATGGCACATGATGCCCCTCGGAGATAGCAAGGCCAAAGAAGTCTTTGTTGCTCCATTTTGCAGGTGTCACGTTGTCCTCATCAGACGAATCATCATCCTCTGCATGCTCATTTTCAGTATCTTCCCTATCCATTTCTTCAACTATGGTGTTGATTAGTTCGCCCTCATCTGCAACACCTGTTGGCTGCCTATCTTCTTCATTCCCTCATTTATTTTCTTCCATTGCTTCGACATCACCTCCCGTCGTACTTGGACCCTCATCATTTTGTACGGGCATTACAGCAACGGTGTTATCCTTCTCATACATCGACACAAATATGCCCAGTGGCCAACTACGTTGGAATACATTCTCTACATATCATCTCCAAATGGCAGTGCAATCCACTGGCATCAGTTTCCAAAAAAAACCTTCAACTGCACGACTGACTACAACATACAAGGTTATTGCGTTGATCTGTGGGTCCAGTCGAAAGTCTCGCATCAGCTAGTATACACTGACCCAAAACTTTTCTCAGCTGGTCTATCAATGCTCTTAGCCGTTGAACTAAACTCCGACAGATCTACACCTTATTGACCATACCTAATATTCCCTTGCCCGTGAAATAACTGAAATATCACCTTATTTGACATATCTGTTGATGAAAAAATACAATTAAACTAGGTATCAACATTCTTCTCATATCTAAAACCATGTAATCGAGATTTTATAACTACAATCTCTACACAAATTAAGTCATCTAACAGATTGACTAAAAATCTACAGATCTACGAGTAACAACTTATTTTCATATGGTACTATACACGTAACCAGTACAATACTACATCAATTCTTATATAGAAATAGAAATTACAAAGGAACAATAGATTTTACCTACAGACGAATCAGCAAATCGGCATAGCTTCACTGCTTTCGTTCAGCCTCGCTCTCAGCTCTCTCTTCTTTTTTTTTTCTGTGATTTCTGTAAATTTTATGAAATTTTTGGAGTCTTGGGGGATTTATACTGGCCAGCTAAAAATCGCCCTGAGAGCGGCAAGGGGGCCGCCTGTAAAAAGCCGGCCCACGGCCAGCTTTTTACAGGCGGCCCCCTTGCCGCCCTCCTAGGGAGCGGTTTTTCTGCGGCTAGGGGGCCGCCTGCAAAATGGCTGACGGCCGTGGGCCGTCCGGCCTACGGCCGTCAGCCACGTTATCAAATCGCCCTCTGGGCGATTTCATAAAAAACACCCTCCCAGAGGACGTTGGGGGTATATTTTTGTAAATATTTCAAATAAAAATATAATTTTATAAATATTTTATTAAAATAAATATAAAAATAAAAAAAATTCCGGAGTTGTGTCGTGGACCAAACCGTCCGGCTGGCCCACGACAATGCGAAGGCCCATAAGCAATTGTAAATGGCCCTAAATAGCGAAACAGAGCTAAAACCGATGCGGCGTCTTTCTCACCTTTCCCTCAAGCCACGGCGATCGCCCGGATTCCACCTCCGAACAAACAAACCCTGAACAGTGCATTCCCGAGCTCTTGGAGGAATACATATGGCAAGGACAATGCAGACGCACGTTTCGCATCACAAGATTTTAGCCTATGTAACGTATGCAAGTTGCAGAGGGATCCTCCTCTTTTTTTCTCTTGCGTTTCCCTCTGCTACCTTTCGGCAACCTCCGCCATTAAGGCCATCGATCGAGCATGAACCTCGATCACGGGAACGAGCCAGCGAGAGGCAAACGAACAGTGAGATGAACACACAACCATACACGAAGGTTACGGTCCAACCGCCACTACTGGCTACTGCCGCTTTTTGGCGGGAAAGCGTGCCCTCACCTACCTCGAGGCTCGAAATGCCGGCGCGGGGCAGTCTTCGCGTGCACTCTTATACGTCCCCCCACGTTGAACGACGGAGAGACGATGCATGCTTCCGACACAGCCAGTGCAATGCCCATGGGTATCGTCACCAGGGGTCCCAAGGAGGGGCGGTGCAATGGCGACGACAGCGAGAAGCTTCCCCAGCTGCTCGACTCGCCGCTCCCCACACCGCGCCGGTCGTGCGCCTCGGCGGACGCGGCCGGCATGCGGTGCCGCCGCGAAGCATCGCCGCTGCGCACGCACGTGCCGTTTTCCTGGGAGAGCTCCCCTGGTGTGCCCAAGAGAAGCAGCGCGTGCATGCACAGTGCGCAGGAGATCATGCCGCCGCCGCCGCCGAAGCCGCCGCCAGGGCGCTGGCCGCCGTACCCCGCCAGGAACTGGTGCGGCTACGGCAACTCAAGCGACGCGAGCAGCGACGACGACGACACGTCCTTCTCCGACGCCCTGGACAGGATCTCCTCGCCCGATCAGCGGCTCGGCTCGTTCGATCGGATCACGTCCAAGCGCTTCGAGGACATCTTCCTTGGCCGCACCACGAGCTTCGTCAATGACCGGTCCTCCCGCCACGCTGCAGCTGAAGCCTCCATCGCCACGTCGTCCTCGTCCTCGGGCAGAGGCACGAAACACTGGCGGCGATGCAGAACGCGCCGCGACCACGACGGGCAACGGCCTGCGGTCCGGCAAAGCAACGACCACCCCGTCCAGGTGCAGCTTTTGCCGCGCATCAACGTCGACGGCCGCGTAGAGCAGATGTCCCCGAGAGCCTGCGGGCTCATGGTGTTCTTCCCCTGGAGCGCCAAGCCTGCCGTCTGCGGGTTCAGGAGCCCGCCGACGCAGTACGCGCCGTCCCCTCTCGCTGGCGACAGCAACCCTTCGCCCTCTCACAGCCGCAGGTTCACCACCCTACGCGACGCCATGCAGGAGGAGAACAAAACCAGCAGCGGCGGCCGCGACTTGCCGCGGCCGCGTGGCGAGAAGAGGAGCCGCGAGGAATGGCAGTCCAGCGGTGGATGGGGCGTGTCGTCGCTTCTCGACGCGAGCAAGAAGTACTGCACCGACGCACGGAAGGCTCTGAGCAAGCTATCCATCGGGTTAAGTACGGACAGTGGCAGCGGCAGCCCGAGAGTTGGCAGCAGGGAGAGGAAGAGCAGCAAGCAGGACAACTCGTCGGCGATGCCGGCCATGGCCGCGAAGCTGACGCAGCTCAAGACTAGCAGAAACTAAGGTCAGATTGATCGGTAGTTGCCAGAACAATTGTGCGTGGAGCATGTATATATGTGCATTTATGTAGGACTGCTCTCATCTCCTGATAACTAGAATAAATCAGAAATGCCTATAAACATGCTAATTATGGTAGTATGCCTATAAACATTCTAATTGTGGTGTTTATCTTTGTAAGTTATATAATGTGTTCTTTTTAGGGGCTGCAATGGATGTTTGTGTTACTATCGTGATCTAGTGAGAAAATTGTGTTTCTATGTGTAACTTGGTCCTTATTCTACCCAACGCAAGGTGGCATTGTGGTGAGGCACAAGTAAAATTTATGTTGTGAAATTTATCCTCCAACTTCCTTCTAGCCATTGGTTTCTGATTGATCAGTCCATGGAGAAAGAGCAAATGCATATATGGTACAGTTGTCCCCTTTTCACCCAATAGTGATATGGATGATGTAGAACTTGGTTATGTCAGAATTGAACAAGATTATATCGATGCAAAGAAATTAATATCACAGGACGTAGTAAAGATAGTTTGTTGGAAATGATAAGAGTGCCTCCCTGAATCCGTCCTTCAAAGACAAACTAAACCACACACATTTGTAACGAAATGCAAAGCAGCTGGTAGTTTCGATTCAGCCCTAGATTTTATTGGACTGTATCACTTGCTTTTACAATATGACTTATTGGGATAGCCGAATAAAAGCTGTGAAATTCAAGAACCGCAATCCGATTATCAATTTTCCTTTTCTTCATTGTAATTAGTGTGAAGTAATTATGAAGATGTACTTCCTTCATTTCAAAAATAGTCAAACCAATGCAAATCTAAAAGATTAATCTACTTAAATTCTAATACACGTATCTTCTATTTTAACAAACTCTAATATATTGGTTGCTTTAAAAATAAAGTCTTTGTGGAAAAAATAAGATAGACTAAGTTAATTTAGAACGACGGAAATACTATTAATATTAATCTGAAGCAGTGGTTTGAAGTCAACCACACAGATTATAGCTGCCTAATGTCAAATTTGCATCACGTTTTCCTTAAAAAGTATAGGTAAAGGTTCACCTTCAGTTTTCCTGTGCCTGTAAATGTCTCGGGTAATCCGCTTGACCTCTTGTTATTTGAGCCTCCTGTTTTCTCTCTGGGCCTTGCGAGTCACAACCGCTGTACTTATACAATCAGTACATTGTTGCTGGCTTGCTGCATTCTGTAAGTTGGTCAACAATTCGTCTGCATTGCCTGTTTCCGCCATGGAGGCTTGGAGGAAGACTGCGTTGTGCTGCTCATCGTTGCTTCCGGTGAGCATCCCTTAGCCCATCAGCCTCACCTCCATTCTTAACGCGCTGCTTAGGTCTTTCATAATGCAAGTCCCTTCCACGAGTAGTCTCAGATGCCACGTAAATATCACGTAGGCAGATGTCAATCCTTTTCCATGGTATAAGTAGCTTCAAATGTTGTCTATTTCACTCCTCGTTTTTTTTCAAATCACAGAGAAATCTAACATTTTGCAATCATCACCCCAAAAAATCAAAAAAAAATTATAAAAAAAGTACCCCTCCACTTTCTCCTCCCCATTTTCACTTCTCTGCTTGATGGGGGAAGTGGTGCTCTACAGAGGGAACAAGCGGCCTCATGACTCGCCTGCCGCTGAGTGGGACCTCAGTCTCCGACGTGGATGGATGGAACCACACACATCACCGTGTTGCGCATGACCTTAATCTGTTCCTTTTCTTTTCCTCGGGTCAGGTGTGCTCTGTTCGGGGTGAAACTGCTGGAACGTGGACAACGTCCACTACCTCGTCTGCACCCACACCCACAAGTGCAGGGAGACATGCCAGGATCACGGCAACGTCGACGGCCGCTGCAAATTGGGCTTCCCCAAACTGTGGCCCGTCTGTGAGCGCCTGCCTCCCAACTGCCATTAGGAGTCCCCCCGACAAGTTACGGCAATCTGTGCGTCCTTATATGAGCATCTCCAGCAATAGCCCCTATTTTAGAGCCCTCAAATGTTAAATGGGGGCTGCCCCTATTTCCTTTGGACCCCAAAAATGCTCTGAACTCCAGCAACAGCCCCTATTTCTTAGCCCCTATTTCTTTTTCTATTATTTTTTATCATAGACTATATGTATATGCCTAGTTTGACACTATAATTAAAACATAAATATGCAGCAGACACAGCAGCAACAGGATGTTCTTCACTTAAGCAGCAGGGCGCAGGAGGCCGCAGGGCCGGTCGGCGAGGCAGGAGGCCGGCGAGGCAGGGCGGCGGCGCGGGAGGCCGGCGGGCTGGGCGGCGGCGCGGCGTGCTGAGGTCGGCGAGGCAGGAGGCCGCCTGGCCGGGCGGCGCGGCAGGAGGTCGGCGAGGCAGGAGGGCGGCGCGGGAGGTCGGCGAGGCAGGGCGGCGGCGCGGGAGGCCGCCGGGCCGGGTTGCGCAGCAGGAGGTCAGCGAGGTAGGAGGCCGGCGCGGGAGGTCGGCGAGGCAGGGCAGCGGGGGAGGCGGCGCGGGAGGCCGCCGGGCCGGGCGGCGCGGCAGGAGGCCGGCGAGGCAGGGCGGCGGCGCGGCGTGCCGAGGTCGGCGAGGCAGGAGGCCGCCAGGCCGGGCGGCGCGGCAGGAGGTCGGCGAGGCAGGAGGCCGGCGCGGGACATCGGCTAGGCAGGAGGCCGCCGCCGGCGAGCCGGGCGGCTCTGGATGTCGACGGGCACGGGGCACGGTGGGCTCGAGGAATTGTCGTAGGCGCCAAAAAAACGTCGATAGGGGCTGTGGTATAGAGTCCCCAGGACTGGGGGCTAAGGGGCTGAATTTGGGGGCCTCCTCATTTTAGGGGCTCTATTAGGGTCCCTGCTGGATCTAAAATTTTTATCTCACCACCTAAAAACTGTTTGGGGGCTGAGTTTGGAGTCCCTGCTGGAGATGCTCAGTGTTCCGTTGTACCATTACCGGTGGTGATCACCGGCAAAATTACAGGCGGGTAAGGTAGGAAAAGGGGACAAAATGGTGCCTAGAAGAGCCTAGTAAATAGCCGGCTCTTGAGCTCCTTTTCCTGCTCAAGTCATTGACGCTACCCTGAGAAATTTACTCTCGATTCAAAGTTATTGCTTTCCTGGTACCACAGGCTACCGTAAAGCCGCTATTCATGTGTGCGTGACGGTACATATTACGTGGCAGGACGATGTGTTGCACATAGGACGGTACACTAAATAATGCTTTCCACGCAGCATCTGCCGGCCCATTCATGGGGTTCAAGTGCTAATGAGCCAGCATTTAAACCTTCTGCTCAAGTTCTGAAGGACAATAGCAGCGGCCAAAGTTGGTGACGGCTTAGGTGGTCGCTCTAACCCTCATCGCCGACAAACAGTGGATCGTGGAAGAGAGCCATCAGCTACGGAGGAGGGTAGCAGGATTAGAAGATACAGTAGCAGGATTAGAAGATGAAACGGCAACTTGATCCACAATGATGGAGCACGCACGAAGCGGAGAGCCGCAGCCAACAAGGCTGTCAAGGCGCGGGCCCTCCACTCGCGCGCGGAGGCACGTAGCGCCGGGGGGGTGGGGGGTGTAACGGGGGATCGCCGAGTCCCACCACCACGTGCCATGCGGGACTTGCGCCCCTCGCGGCTCGGCTCCTCAAGCTCCGCTACCTCTCGACGCTATGGCTCCATAGCGTAACCGGGCATGGCTCCATCACGGTTGCACTTAGCAGATAGCACCGTGCCAGTGTGCCTGCGGGCGTGGCAATGTGGCAAGTAAGCACCACATGGTTGGCCAATCTGCTGCCTGATCATCTTCAGCGCTTGGTCGCTTGAACAGAGTGGGAATCGGTGAGAGAATGGAGAGAAGAACAGCATTGTTGCATCATTTGCATCTTGCGTCACACGCTCGCTGGTATTCAGGCTTCCGAGCACGTATGGTTAGGATCAATCTGAGACTCCGACTTGTACCTTACGGCTGTTCTCAAGGCTAAACCTGGAAAAAGTACCAATGGAAAAAGGGCTAGTTGACTAAAGACTCATTAAGGTGCCGTTTGAAATGGCTTTTAGCTTCTGATTTCTTTCTCATTTTTCATTAGCAAGCTTTCCAAAACATAAAACAGTATATTTTTGTAAAAACTTTTTATATAAAAATATCTCAAAAAATCAAATAGATCCATTTTTTAATTTTATAATAGTTAATACTTAATTAATTATACGCTAATAATGTTTTTGTTTTACGTACGACTTATAAACCGTGCGACTTATAAACCATACTGGTAAGCTGATGCAAACATCTCCTCCTAAGCCTTCAACAAGTTTTCAATTGAATGATCACGCCGAGCCTCTAAAACCTGTCCTATCCAACGGACACTTCACCGATCGGATTGCATTCAAACCCGCGCCGCACCGCACGAGCTCCCGTTCCATTTTCCGAATGAGTAGCAGCCTTGAAAGAAAAGCTTTCTGACTTCTGAGCGAGGAGCTTGCTTTTTCAGCGTAGCAGCAGCCAACCATAGATATCGCCAGCTACCGTTGGCGTGTATGGCCATTGGCAAGCAGAAGTAGCAGCTTTCTAGAAACTTCAACAGTAAATAAACAAGCAAACAAGCACCAGCCATTCAAGCTCAGTGATCAGAGCCGTGAACAGTTTTGAAATCAGGTGGACACTGCAAAGGAAGCGTCAGAGCTGTAGAATTCACGCACCTACTACTAGTTGATTTATATCTTTCTTAACTGCTAATCTAGTCATCTAGCGGCATTTATCAATCATTTACTCCAAAGTTAAAATAAGGGTATAGAACACACAGATTCAGACTTACAGGCTGAGCTAAGAGAAAGAAAATAATAGTAGTACTATATAGCCAAGAAGCAAGGAAACAGCAACTCTTTTACTAAATCCTAATCAAACATTAGAAACGTTTGTTAGCAAATGCTAAGAACTTGGAAGTCTCAATTGGGCACTGTCACACACCAAACACCACTACATTAATAACAAGTAGTAGGAGTAACAGCTACACACACAGCTCATTTCATATCTCCAGTTTGAACAAAAACATTAAAAATCTAGCAGTCATGAGATTGTGACCTTTGGATCTGGATCAGACGGCCGGCGGTGGGGAGCAGTCCGGGCACCGGACGAGGCCGTTCTCGTTGCAGCCGGCGCAGGTGCGGAAGCCGCCGCCGCCCTTGAGGCTGTACCGCTTGTGGCTGCCGTTGCAGCTGCCGCAGAGCACGTAGCGCTCGCCGCAGCACCGGCTGCAGGCGGCGAGGGCGGCTGCGCCGGCGCCGGCTACGACGCGGCGCAGCTCGCCGGACTCGTGGAGGCTGCGGACCACCTCGGCGCCGCCGAGGTGGCGGCCGCCGACGAAGACCTGCGGGAGGGTGACGCAGCGCGCGCGGGGGAGGAGCGCGGCGAGTTCCTGGAGGTAGCGGGGGTCCATGGCGAGGTCCCGCTCGTCGACGGAGGCCCGGAGGCCGCGCAGGATGGCGCGCACGGCGCGGCAGTCCTCATACGTGGAGCGGACGATGTGGAGGGAGGTGAAGTAGAGCACCACCCGGCGGTCGGCCTCGGCCGCCGCGGCGGGCGGCGCCTGGAGAGTGCGGAGCGCGCGGAGGGCGGAGGCGGCGACGCGGACGCGGTGGAAGACGCGGACGGAGGGGGAGCAGGGCGCGGTGTGGGGCGGCGGCGTCGGGGAGGGCGAGTGCTCGGAGAGGAGGAGAGCCTGGAGGTCCTTGAGGGAGGGGGAGGAGAAGGACAAGCGAGGAGAGGCGGCGGCGAGCGCGGTGGAGGCGGAGGTGGAGGGGGCGGAGGAGGGGGAGGAAGGGCGCGTCTTGACCCAGGGCAGCCACATGGGAGGAGATGGATGAGGCGAGGGGAAGACGGGGCGGAGAGGGAGGGGGGAGGAGGAGGCGGATCTGTTCGTTTTCCGGTTTTGACGTTGCGGGGACGCGTGTGTTTTGGGCTTGTGTGGTATGGCAGGCCTACTGCCTACAGCTTTTTGGCTCGCTTTCGTTTTGGTTTCGGGTTCATGATTTTCATGTACTAGTTGTTAGGTTCGGTGCTCGAAGCCTTCAAGGGGAGCGCTCTTTTTTCCCTTTCTAGCCCTTGAAAGTTTGATCCTTTAGAAAAACGCCCCTCCCTGAAAGTCTGGTTGCGTTTTCTTGTGCATTCTGATTTTTTTTATAATTATCAATACTAGTAGGATTTTCTCAGGAAAATTGGTTAACTGATATATGGTGTTGGTTATGCTTTCTCTGTTTTGATTCATTTGTACTAGTTCAACCTCAATAAAGTTTTTCTAATTAAAAGGTAGGCAAGCACGTGGCGACGCTCCTACTGACACGAGTGTCCCCAGGCCCAGCATGACTAGAGAAGGGAAGACTAGGAAGATAGGCCTACACAAGTGCAACATAGGCCCGATCAATATATGCAAGATTGGGAGATTAAGGGACAAGCCAAGTCTGACAGGACCACATATTGCAATTCTTATTACCCAGCAAGGGTAACGTGGTTCTTCCGTTTAGGCTGCCTTAGAATGAGCTGCACGGTCTGGCTTTTCATTTGCACGCAAAAGTAGACGAGTTATTAGTATATAATTAATTAAGTATTAATTATTATAAATTTTTAAAAAATATATTTATTTGATTTTTAAAGAAATTTCTATATAATTTTTTTAGAAAATATAATTTAATGGTTCAGAAAATATGCTTACAAAAAATAAAGGGTTAGCTAAGCCATACACATATATTAGTCCGGTGTCTTAGCCTCATGGTTTCTTCTAAGAATCTAAGTCATGTTTAGAATGTATGAAATTCACAAGAAATATAAGAAATTCTCCCGTTCTGAACAGGGCCGAACGTATAAAACGACAGTTTATTAACATCGATAAACGGCATGAGAAGGGATGGCAAAACTACAAAAAAAAAAAAATTGCCATGTTTATATACAATGGAAAAGGAATTATAGGCTAACCATGGGCAAGCATCGGTGAGCATTGCCCCCATAGAATGCAACACCCCAATCCGTTTATAGCATGTAGTGTGGTGTATAATTTAGACTCAAATGGTTAGTAGTAGTTATGGTTTACTACTACTTTAAAAGATTAGATCAGTGATCGTCTATTTATAACTATTTGTGCTTTGAGCATGGTACTATTAGATTAACTATTTTACACGAAACAAATATAAGAGTTATGAGAGTGTAAGTGGGATACCACGCGAACATGAGCCTACTCAATATGAGAGTACTAATTCAGACTACAAAGAGAGAGAAGATGCTCATGAACACAAATTAAAATGTGGTACGTTATGTGGATCTACTCAAAGTGAGAGTGGACTAATGCAGATTAGGAAAATATGGAAGAGAGACAAAGAGAGAAGATGCATTGTACTTCTCAAATGAAAATTAAAATAAGTATGGACCCACTAAACGTGAAAGTGGATTAATGCAGATTACCAAGAGAGAAAATGCTCACAAAAAAAAAAACATGGGAAGAACCCGCTCAACATGAAATTGGACTAATGTGTATTACAACGTGAGAAGATGCTCACAGGAATATCACACTTGAATTTGGAGCGAACTAATACGGATTAGGAAAATAGAGAAGAGAGATCTTGAGCTGTTGTTCTCAAACAAAAATTAAAATGAGGTATGTGGGCCTGCTCAATGTGAGAGCGGAAAAATGTGGATTACAAAGAGAGAAGATGCTAACAAGAAAATAACACATAAATTTAGATAGATTCTAGAGAGGAGAGACAAAGAGAGAAGATGCACTAGACTTCTCAAATGAAAATTAATTCATTTGCTAATTTCATATGGAACAGAGAGAAAAGAGACAAGGATAGAAGATGAATCAGACTTCTCAAACGAAAATTAGAACGAGATTGGAGCTCATGTGCTAATTTCATATGGAATTGAGGTATATGAATATATTATGGAGGGAAAAAAAACCAAAGTAGACCAAAGTGACCTTAATTAATCGAAATAAAGCAGTATTACTAAGCGGATAGGTAGGGTATTGAAAGGGTGATACTCATTAAATACTACTCCCTTGTTGTAACACCCGTATTTTTAGGAGCGCTAGAAAAATTAATTTAATAAAAATTGTTTGCGAAAGTTTGGATCTTGCTCGGATTTTGAAGTTGTGCCATGCATATGATCTCAAAATTTTCCCTCAAATTTCAAACCCTAGAAACATCCCAAAATTCCCCTAAAAATCCTAACCTCAGAAATCTAATTTAAATTCAAATTTGAGTTTCAACCTCCCAAAATACCTTATGCAATTATTCTTGAGAAAAATAGCAAAAGCTCTTGTTCATTTTGGGCCTCGGTCCTCTCTTCTCTCTTTTCCCGCTTGGCCCAGCACGGCTTGCTCGGCCTCCTCACCATCGCATCGTGGCCGATCATCGCCATGTGGCCCGCGAGCTATCGGCACCGTCGATCTTCTCCCACCACACGCGTGCTCACCCCGTACGTGATCATCGATGCATGTCCCTCCGAGCCGTGTACGTTGTCGATCTCCTCCCACGCGCACTCGCCCCGCACCGCCCTCGCCGACATATCGGGCTCGCTCGTCAGCGGCACGGCGTCACTAGCCCGTCTTCTTCCTCGCTCCGTGCCCACCAGCTGTTTGACACAGGGGATGCGTGGCCATGCCTCGCTCCCGAGCCGTGCGTGACCACGTCTCTTCGTCCCTGACCGCCCCTCTGCCGTGCCACCCTTGCTGCCATCACCTCGTGCCTCTACCATCCCCGGGAAGCCCGCCTCCGCCTCGCGTCGCGAGCTCCGCAGCTGGCTGTCCTGTCACGTTGCCATGCCAACTTGAGCGCACCACCCATTGCCGTCTTGTCCCGTCACCACTCGCCCTCCTTCCCTCTTCCCCGCTCGGCCGACACCATCATGCCGCCGTCGCCCTCGCTCTACCTTGCCCCTGCCTCGGCCAGTCGAGCTCCGCTAGGCTGAAGCTCGTGCCACCACCTTTGACAGCCTTCAACAAGCGGCGAGAGCCCTCCGCTGCCCGCACTCCATCCCCAAGCTAGAGCCCTGCCCTGCGCCGTGCTCCTCCACTCTCTGCCACCACACCACCATAGCCGCCGCCTCGGACCCATTGAGTTCTACCATCCCCAGCCACCAAAACCCCGCGCCACTGCCACCGTCACCACGACACTCCCCATCGCCTTGGGATCACGTTCCCCTAATCGCCACTGCCCAATTGCTGTCCACGCCGAAATACCGAAATCGGATCACTGCTGCCGCCGTTACTACCACCAAAAAAATTCCCCCACATCACCAAGGTATATGCCTAATCTCTTTCCTTTCTCCCTAATTCACACATCCCCACACCGATGGCTGCCAACCCAAGCTCCCGCCGCCGCGGGATTGGACCCCGACGGCAAGCTTTGCCCTTTTTCTCCCTCCCCGGCGAGGATGGCTACCCGTTCCACCGCCGTTGACTGCCAATGGTTCCATCCGCGCCGCTCCATACCTTCCTCACTCCCTCCGCTCTCTGCCGCGGCGCTCCACTGTCGCCGGTGCCGCTCGGGTGCCGTGCGCCGTTGATCTTTCCCCTCGATAGCTCCCTCTCTCTTGCTCTCTCTCTTTCTCTCACTGCCAGTGGCCCCTACCTCCTCTCCCTCTCACACTGACCGACATGTGGGCCCAGCCGTCTCTAAACCCCATGTGACACCGACACCTGGGCCCCACCAAAATAAAAACACTAATTAATCACATTTCCAAAATTAAAGTCACTGACATGTGGGCCCATTTTTATTTTAATCACTGACATGTGGCCCTTGTCCTTCTGTCACCTATAGGTGGGCCACACCTTGGATTTCCCCTTAATAGAGCCACACAAAAATACACTTAAGAAATTACCTGAAGAAATTATTTAAATAGGGCAAAGGAAATCAATTAATGGTGATAATGCAAAATAATAATCTATCATGGCTGGGAGTATTTTTCTTGTATTCCTCTTGCCAAAATACACTAACAGGATTTTTATTGGAATTTTTAGAGCACTAGAAGTAATTTTACTAATTCAAAACAAATTGTCGGAATTAAAATCTTCTGGGAAATCCTTTTTCTTTTTCTTTTTCCCCTTTCTCTCTGTGTTTCTTTTTCTTCTCCCACTGGGCCACGGCCTATCCCTGTTCTTCGGCTTGCCGCGGCCCGCGCACACGCCCCTCCCCGCTCTCTCTGCTGCCAGGCCCCACCTACCAGCCGCGCGCCACCGCTCCCCCTCACCGCCAGCCGGGGCCCTCCTGTCAGCCCACTTATCCGTGTGGTCCCCCTCGCCCTCTCTCTACATCCGGGCCCCGCCTGTTAGCGGCCGCTCTCCTCCTCCGCTCTCCCTCCCGCTGGCTTGTGGGATTGAGGCCCCACATGTCAGCCCCATCTTCAACCTCCGGCCAAATCGGCCGGAGGGAATTCGCTCCTCCCCGTCGCACGATTTCGCCTCGGCCTGTGATCTCCCGCCCTTGCACGTGGTTCAAACGGCGCAGACTCGGTCTCCTATCTGTTCCCCTACCTTCTCCGTCCCTCTTGCCCATGTCCGTGGGCAAATTTCGCCCACTATCGCTGCGGCCGCCACCCATGATTCCGCGAAATTGCGCCGCCTTGGCCACGATCTCCATAGCCTGAGCCCATATAAATGCTCCCCGTCCTATCCTCTATCTTTTCCCTCAAACCCCTGAGCCTCTTGTGCCCTCTAACTCGTTCAGCGCCGTGATCCCGCACCGCCGTCGAGCTTTGCCAACTCCAGCCGAGCGCCGCCACCGCTGCTCTCGTGTCATGCCACCACCGTCTTCGCCGCACTCCAGAGCATCTAGGCTGCCAATCCCGTGCACTCCATCGCTGCCGGAAGCCTGTTCTCCTCGTCGTCTGTCACACCCTGAGTTTAGCCACACAGAAACTTTACCGGAGAAAATACCTAAGAAAAGGAATTTTAAAATGGCTAGAGAAATTAATTGATGGTGTAAAATGCTAGATAATAAATTGTCATGGCCGGGAATATTTTTCTTGTATTCTCTGTGCCAAAATACATTAACTGGATTTTTAGTGGAATTTACAGAGCGCCGGAACTATTTTTTAATAAATCAAATACGCTTATTGGAATTAACATCGTCCTGGAAATCTTTTTCTTTCTTCCTTTCTCTTTTTCTCCCTCGGGGCCGCTGGTCCGCTCCTGTGCTGCCCGCGCCCTCGCTCCTCGCGCCCCGCTCGTGTGCCGCCCTCGTGCCCGCGCGCTCGCGCCCTCGCCCTGCGCCCGCGCCCCGCACCCTGTGCCCGTGCCCTCTCCCTTGCCCGCGCCCCGCGCTCCCTCGTGCTCGCGCCCGCGCCCACGCTCCTCCCGCTGACAGGCCGGGCCCGCCTGTCAGCATCATCTTCCTCCTCCGTCCGAATCGGTCGGAGGGGAAACTCCCCAGGGCCGTCCGATCCGGCGCCATCCTCCTCATCCTCCCGCACTCGCACTCGTTCAAACGGTCGCGGACCGAGTCCGCCCCACTCCCCCGAGTTCTCCGGCGTCCACGTCCCCTCTCTCCCGTGAACCACGCGCACGATGCCCACGCCGCCGTCCACTCTCCCGTGCACGTTTGGAGCCGTTCGGCCTCGATCTCTCCCGGCCGACTGTATATAAACCATCTCCACCCTCTCCTCCATCTTTTCCCCAACACGCCGAGCTTTCCAGTGCCCCAGAACCCCGCCGCCACCGCGCACCCGAGCTCCACCGTTTTTCGCCGCCTCCGGCCACCGCTCGCCGCCGTTCCGGACGCCGCCAGGCCACTCCGCCACCGCCTGCACCTCCGCCGCGCCGCGCCGCATCTCGGCCGCCACTCCGTGGAAGCCGAAGCTCGCCGGACCGCCTCGCCCGCGCGCACGGTGAGTATCGGCCTTCCGCCTCCTTTCCGGCCGATGTTTCCTGCCGCGCCGTGTCTCCATTCTCCACTCTAACTCCTCTCCTGTCCTCCTCATCCTCCAGGACACCTCGGCAGCCGCCTCTCGCCCGTTCCCCGCCGTCGGAGCTCCGTCGCCGACGTCGTCCCGAGGCCGCCGCCGCCTTTTCGTTGCCACCGTCGTCTTCGCGCCGTCGCTCGCCGCCGGTGAGAACCCCCCCTCCGTTTTCCCCTTCATTTCCGCCCCTCCGTGTGGTCGTCGCCGCGCCGGGTGGTTGCCGCCGGCGACCATCGGGTCGCGTGCGCGCCGCCGCCTCCCGCTCGGGACGGCTGGCTTCGGCCGCCGCTCCCCGGGGCCGTCCGATCTGCCGGGTGGCAGATCGGGGCCGCCCGCTTGCTCGCCCGCGTGGTTGCCCGCGGTGGCGCCGCGTGGTGCGCTCGCCTCTGTGCGCCGTCGCCTCCCTCTCTGGTGACGTTTTTTTTAATCGGTTAATGCGCATTAAATCACTGGTTAATTATATTCACTCTGAAAATAGCAGTAAACTTCAATAAATCATAACTATTTCATGCGAACTCTGATTAAGTCCATTCAAATTTCATTAAATCCAGAAAAATGCCTAGAATCCATTAAAAATACTTTCAGCCCATGTTTGTTGACCCCCATGTACTGTTTTTAATTGTTTATGCACTGTTTGTTGTAGAATCCGACGCCGGTAATTCTCCTGCGTATTTCGAGATCGTAGCCGAATACCTTGAGCCGGAGCAAGGCAAGTCGCACTGATACTTTGATCAATTCGTACCCATTTTTCATTAAATTGCTTTGTTTACGCAAATAAACTGCATTATTTCAATAATTCATGTGGATTGGTATTGCCTATACAATGTTAGGTTTCAGCCTTAGTCTTGATAACTAAATCCTTGTCACCTGGGTAATAATATGAGTAGAATATGATCCCTAGGATGCTTAGCCATGCTTAGCAACATAGCTCACCTGGGTATTAAATAATGTCTTTTTATATGATTCGACTCAATGTCGGAAAAATGGAACCATGGATAGGTTGTTGTTAAATTCCTAAAATTTTGACCTAAATGGTGGGCTGTGGGTGTATGGTTTGCTTGTCACACCCATGGCAATTAAGGACCGGTTCGCGGGAACCACTTGGGCAACTTCCCGTACTTGCCACAAGCCAGTGTGGGCAACGGCTGGGCTTGAAGCGTTTCTTCTCCTTCTCCTAGGCACCGAAGAAGAGGGTGGGCGTGATGGAGTTGGGTCGGCCCGGGGTAGGGTTGATCGGCTGCCGGATTCACCGTGGCGCAAGGGGGGTAGCCTGGCCAATATGGCATGCCCTGTCGGCAGGTGCAACCTCAGCGTGGTGTGGATGGTTAGGGAGGGGTTGCGTGGACGGTCCTGTCACAGCCTCGCACGGGACATCGTGGTGATGTACTGGCACACGGGAACGTGTGTGGGGGCTGTGTCTTGTGGGTACAGTTGTACACCTCTGATCAGAGTAAAACTATTCGAATAGCCGCGCCCGCGGTAATGGGCACATTGGCCAAGACTCACCGTGATTAGTCTCACCCTAGATACTTAATCTGGTTTTATCAAACTGGTGTTGTGGAAGGTGTGTGTCCGGTCGGCGTGGTTGAGCTGACCGGGGGTGACTGGTTAGCGTGGTGTAACGCTAGTCGGTGGAGACTGGTGAGTGTGGTTTAACTCTCATCAGTTTCGCCTGCTGGTCGTGGTGTAACTTCCATCAGCGCGGCCTGGTCAACGTGGTTTAGCGTTGGTCGGGAAAAGCTGGTCAGCGTGTTACGTTGTCCGGTGGTGACTGGTTAACGTGGTGTAGCGTTAATCAGTGGAGTCCGGGTAACGTGGTGTAACGGTACCCGGAGGTGTCTGGTGAACGTGGTGTAGCGTTCATCAGTGGAGACTGGTTGACGTGGTTTAGCGTCAATCAGTTGGGAATGGTCGGGCCTGGTTAACGTGGTGTAACGTTAATCAGTGGTGAATTAATATTGTTAATTAAATCAACTTTTCAATGTTTGCGAACTACTCCCTTTTGCAACTGCTTTTCCGCAAATAAACCCTATCCCACCTTTGTACCCGGTGCATATGCATATTTGTGGGTGTGATTTGTTGAGTACTGTGGGTGGTACTCAGCCTTGCTCCAATTTTCCCCCCCAGTGTTGGAGGACGCGTCAGATGAAGATCATCCTGAGGAATAGGCTGGCTCCGCCGTCAAGGTGCCTGTGGGAATGGAATCGGCTGCTTGGCCAGATGTTTATAGACTCCGTTTTACCTTTTTCCGCTGCATTTATGTAATTTACAGTTTACTCTGTTTGTAAGACACTCTGTATGGCAACTTGGTTTGTGTACCCTGGCTTTCCTGGGCAGGGATTTATTACACATTAATGTTCAGAATTTCGGTGCGAATTTCTGGGCGTTACAAGTTGGTATCAGAGCCGAGCTTGACCGTAGGACCAGCCAAATGGAAACCCTAAGAGCCCTCTGAAATTCCCATTTGCATATGCTTCTTACAGTTGGAGTTATTTTGGGAAAAGTGGGAATCTATTTTCAAGTTGGGGTAAAATCTTGGCCGTTTGTGTGATGGAAAATTTGAGTCAAACCTGGAGTTAAATTTTTGTTTCAAGGATTGACATAGTGTCCAAATTTTGGGAAAACATTGGTTATTCTTGGGAAAGGTTTGATTTACAGCATGCATAAAATCTCTTTATTTGTGTTGAAATTATTATGTGAATCTTATGTGGTTTCGCAATGGTATTTTGTCGGTCTCAAAATTTTTACTTTCAAAACTATTTACTGCATAAAATCGTTGTGTTTCCAAAATTATTCATTGTTTACTTATTTGGATCTGAGCATACATTGATTCCCCCCCTTTGCTATCTGTAAACGCACCACCACCCCTACCAGTTCCAGCAACCAGCTCAGTGCCTGCACCTGCTCCAGTACCAGCACCGACGGGTGGGATGGATCAGTGCATCGTCTGATGGCGATGGCTCTCAAGGAAAAAATGGCACCAGCATCCATGGAGTTTCACTTCGACGGACGACAGCAAGCTCCTTCAGCGGTCTCGCACTCGAGCGAGGACCAGTTCTTCGGCCACGGGAGTGTGGATTATGTGGGCGGATCCAGGAGCCGCACAGACGACGAGGCCGGAGACGAGCAGGAGCCGGAGTACGACTCGGATGACCGTCGAAGCCGCTCGGAGCATTAGACCGCGCACCCTTAGCTTTGCCGTTTTCTTTAGTTTGATTTCCTGTTTAGTTGTAATGTAGGAATGTTTGTTTGTTGGGGTTTAGTGGTGGCATGCCGTTCTGTTGTGGTATGTCGCCGTAATTAGGAGTTGAACTGTTTTTTCCTATGTTGAACCAACCAAGAAGTTCATTAATTTAATTCAATCACTTAATTATCACCCCTGTTTCTGAGCCACCTGTTTTTTCTCCTCCCCTCCTTTGCTTCTCCCCTTCAGATGGTGAACACAAGGAGTGGAGCCCGTGCTGCCAGTGACACTAGCGCCACCAAACCAGCGAAGAAGGAGCACCTCAGGATCTAAGGAGTACCTAACCATGTGCCACCGCCACTACCGGAGAACCCCACTTGGAGAGGTTTTGGCCAACCAAACCAGATGATGGCTCTGATGATGCAACAGATGCAGCAGAACAACAGCAATAGTAGCAACGACCAGCAACCACAGAATCCGGCCATTGCCCTCAAATCCAAGCTGCCAGAGTTCTGAGGGTCAGGCCGCAACTTTCTCTAGCTCCCCCAACCCCATTGATGCCAACGACTGGTTGTTGGCCATCGAGAAGAAGCTCAACCTCCTCCAGTGCACCGACCAAGAGAAGGTCGCTTTTGGCTACTCACCAACTCCAAGGTCCCGCATCGGCTTGGTGGGACAATTTCCTGGTGACCGCACCGCTACCACACAGAGGTCACTTGGGCCGAGTTCTGCTACAATTTCCGGAAGTCGCAGATTCCGGCGGGAATTGTGGCACAAAAGAAAAGAGAATTCAAGGACTGGTCCAAGGGAATAGGACGGTTACCAAAATACCTCCACGAGTTCAACCGTCTAGCGCGCTACGCGCCAGAAGAGGTCCGCACCGATGCGGAAAGACAGGAGAAGTTTTTGGATGGATTGAACGACGAGCTGACCAATCAGCTCCTCTCTAGCGACTACCAGACTTCGAGAAGCTGGTGGATAAAGCTATCCGCCAGGAGAAGCCAGCACAACAAGGTGGATCGCAAGAGGAAGGCAGCCCAGTTCCGGACTCAACAAGGACAGCTTCAGCGACCACGAATGATGATGGGCCCGCATGGTGACCAGCCACCATGATCGTCCGTCAACAACGCCCGTCTCTACCCGGGGCACTCTGGAAGCAACGCAACAGCGGGCAGTACAACCGGCAGTCCGCTCCGCGCCCACGCAATGGCACCAACACAGCAGAGTCAGCCACGGAAGGATACCGGGGCAAGAGCTACGTCTGCTACAACTGCAATGAAACCGCGGCCACCTTCGCGCGAAAGTGTCCGAAGCCGAGAGCGAATGGGATCCAGACTGCAGTCCCCAGCACCCCAACGCCAATCAACAGGTGGTAAAGGGACTGTCAACCATGTCTCCGCCGAAGAGGCACAGGCCGCACCGGAAGTGGTATTGGTACGTTTCTCGTGAACTCAACACCTGCTGCTGTACTTTTTGATTCTTGGTGCAACACATTCTTTATATCCAAGAAATTTGTGGGGGACACATGGGAGCATAAACGATTTGAGAACTTAAAATCCCCCTGAGGGTTCATACACCTGGGAACCGAATGGTAACTGCTCACTATAGCCCTTCAGTGAGCCCTAGAATCAAGGATTCCACCTTTTCTAGCCAATCTTATCTCTTGGATATCAAAGACTTAATGTCATCCTAGGGATGGATTGGGTTGACCCGACACCAAAGGGGGATCGACTGTGCGGAGCCCAACCGTAACGGTGACCAAAAAAAAAGGGGGGCCCGGGGGGGAAGGAAAAGTGGTGATCTTCAAGTCACCCGTGCCGCTGCATCAAGAAGCAAGCTTGAATCCAAGTCGCGGCAGAGCAACCGCCAGAAAGTGGAGACAAGCCAGAAGGAAAATACAGGATATTCCCAATAGTAGGGAATACCAGGATGTGTTTCCGGGAAGACCTACCAGGGATGCCACCCAAAAAGGGAAATTGAATTCAGGATTGATCTGGTGCCTGGAACAGCACAAATATACAAGAGGCCTTACAGAATGGCACGAATGAGGATGGCAGAAGTCAAGAAGCAAGTCGACGACCTTGCTACAGAAGGGTTACAGTCCAACGCAGAGCACATCACCTTGGGGAAGCACCAGTCACTTTGTGGAAAAGAAGGACAAGACAAAACCGCCGCTATGTGCGTGGGACTATCCGCGCACTAAAACGATTGTCACCATCAAGAACAAGTACCTTTGCCGAGAATTGATGATCGTTCGATCAATTGGAGGGTGCCACCGTCTTCTCCAAGATAGACCTGCGATCAGGTCTATCATCAACTTAGAATTCTCGACTCGAGGAGGATATACCAAGACAGCCTTCAAGCCACGCGGTATGGGTTGTATGAGTGCACTGTTATGTTCCTTTGGACTGACCAATGCACCCGCCTTTTCATGAATCTGAAATGAACAAGGTATTCATGGAAGTTCCTGGACAAGTTTGTGGTAGTGTTCATCGACGACAAAAATTTTCTTGATCTACTCCCCAAAAAGTTTTCAAACGGAAGAGCATGAACAACATCTTCGTTTTGGTTTTGGAAAGTTGAGAGAACACCAGTTGTACGCCAAGTCAGCAAGATGCGACTTACTGGTTAAGAGAAGTGCAATTCCTCGGACACATCATCACGACTCAAGGAGTTGCCCGTGATCAACGAACGTGGAATCTGTCACCAATTGGAAACCGCCTAAGACCAGTGACACAAAGGTAACGGCGTTTTCTTGGACTTGCGGGATTACTACCGCCGGTTCATCGAGAACTTCTCGAAGAATTGCCAGACCTATGACGCAGTACTGAAGAAGGATGTTAAGTTTGTCTGGACCCCTGACTGCAATCACAGCTTGAAGAACTCAAGAAGAAGTCTGGTATTCTAGCACCGGTTTTGATCTTACCTGATCCCAAGAAGGATCTTCAAGTATACTGTGAATGATCCCGCCAAGGGCTAGGGTGGTGTTGATGCAAGAAGGCAGGATTGTAGGCTATGCATCGCGTCAGTTATGCCCCATGAGAGCAATTACCCAACACAACGACCTGGAATTGGCCGCAGTGGTCCATGCTTCGGTGAAAATTTGGCGGCACTACCTCATTGGTAACCGTAGTGAGATTTATACGGACCACAAGAGTTGAAGTACATCTTCACCCAGCACTGATTTGAACCTCCCCAGAGAAGGTGGGCTGGAACTGATTAAGGACTATGATGTTGGGGATACATTACCATCCAGGAAAGCCAACGTGTGGCAGACGCCTTGAGCAGGGGAAAAGTGTACTGCGAACACCGCGTCAGGCAGAGGGCAATGTGAAGAAATGCAGCAGGAGTTTGATGCGTTGAATGCTGGGACATTGTTGAAACGATCGGATGTCGTGGCCAGCTCTAGAGTGCTGCTAACCCACGGCTTTTTGATTCAAGGTCCGCAAGGCACCAGGCGAACGAATCCAGAAGAGAGGGGAGCACATTCGAAGAGAACGTAAGAAGAACATGAGGGTCGGAAAAGCTCAAGGTTTTACGGAAGATGAGGACGGGACGGTATGGATGGAACGGAACGTTTTGCGTCCAGAGAATAAAGAACTCAAGGACCTAAGAACTCCCGGAAGCCCATGAGACGCAGTACTCCATTCATCCAGGAAGCACGAAATGTACAAGACCTTTAGAACCAAGTTTGGGGGGGCCAGCATGAGAAGAAATCTCCGAGTTTGTGGCACTTTGTGATTTGTCAGCGAGTCTAAGGCAGAAAACACCAACGGCCTGCAGCACTGCTACAGCCATCAAGGTCCCAGAGTGGAAGGGGAAAGAGATCGGGAGGATTTTATCACCGGGTTGCCCGGACGTCATCGCGTACTGACTCGAATCTGGCGTGATCGTGGATCGACTCACCAAAGTTGCGCATTCATCCCCCGTGCGATACCACGTTGACTGCGGGGTAAAAACTGGCCGAGACTGTATATGGCTCATAATCGTTGTGTTACACTTGGAGTAACCCGAAGAAATCATTCTGATCTGTGGTAGCCAGTTCACTTCCAAGTTTTGGCAGAAGGTTAACAAGAAGAGTTCGGGAACGCCGACTGAACTTGCAGCACGGCATATTCGACCGCAAACAGAGTATGTCAGACTGAAAGGAGTCAATCAGCATAGTGGAGGACATGTGCGTGAAGCTTGTTGCAATAGACTCGAGGAACATGGGATAAGGAGCTTACCTACGCAGAGTTCTCGTTACAACAACAGCTACCAGGCCAGCTTCAGATGGCACCGTGAATGGCTCTGTTATGGCAGAAGTGCCGCACACCCCTTTTCTGGGGATCAAGACAGTCGTGAACGTCAAGTATCGGAACCGGACGCACTCAAAGAGCAGTAAGAGAAATGGGTACCATAATACGAGAGCGGTGTAAAGACGGCTCAATCCAGACAGAAGGAGTTATGCTGGATAACCGACGACGAGACTAAGCTTCGAGGAGGAGGACGACGTGTACCTTCGCGTCACCCCACTACCGCGGTTATATCATCTATCCTATATCCAAAGGGGAAGCTAGCACCACGTTTCTGAGGCTGGACCCTACCAAGTGTTAGCCCCGTAAAGGTGAAGTGCGCATATCAGTTGAGTGTCCTCCCAGCTTCAATGGCTGGCATACACGGAATGTGTTCACGTTCACATACTGGAGATAGTGGTTCTGAGGGATACGCAGCCAGAGTACAGGCAGATCCGGAACAGAGCGAGATCCAAGGAAGACCTCACCTACTGTGGAAGAACCAATACGGATCCTAGATCAGGTGAAAGAAACACCAGAGTCGGGTAATCAGATTCTGCAAGAACGAGTGGAGTTCACCATGCAGAGGGAAGGAAAAGCCACTGGGAGCGAGAAGACGAACTGAAGTTCCGGCCCAGTCCTCACCTTTTCGCCAGCGCCCGAATCTCTGGGACGATATTCTGTTTAAGGGGGGTAGGTTGTCACACCCTGAGTTTACGCCACATCAGAAACTTTACCGGAGATATACCTAAGAAAGAATTTTCAAATGGCTAGAAAATAATTGAATGGTTGTAAAGCAAAATAAATGTCATGGCTCGGGAATATTTTTCTTGTATCTCTGTGGCCAAATACATTAACTGGATTTTTATGGAATTTACAGACGCTCCGAACTATTTTTTAATAAAAATTCAAATCGCATTGCGAATAACATCGTCCTGGAAATTTTTTCTTTCTTCCTTTCTCTTTTTCCCCTCGGGCCGGGCTGGTCCGCTCCTGTGCTGCCCGCGCCCTCGCTCCTTCCGCCCCGCTCGGGATGCGCCGACCCTCGTGCCGCCGCTCGCGCCCTCGCCCTGCGCCCGCTCGGCCCGCACCCCGTTGCCCGTGCCCTCTCCCTTCCCGCAGCCCGCGCTCCCTCGTGGCTCGCGCCCCGCCCACGCTCCTCCCGCTGACAGGCCGGCCCGACCTGGTCACATCAATCTTTCCTCCTCCTCCGAATCGGTAATCGAGGGGAAACGCCCCGGGCCGTCCTATCGGCCCCGTCCTCCTCAGTCCTCCCGCACTCGGCACTCGTTCAAACTCGTCGCGGGACCGAGGGCGGCGCCCCACTCCCCCGGTTTCTCCGGGTCCACGCCCCTCGATCTCCCTTACCACGCGCACGATGCCCACGGCCGCCATCCCACTCGGCGCCGCTATCTTGAGGCCTCGGCCTCGATCTCTCCCGGCTGACTGTTATATAAACGCCATCTCCACCCTCTCCTCCATCTTTTCCCCCTGAACACGCGAGTTATCCAGTGCCCCAGAACCCCGCCTCCACCGCGCACCCGAGCTCCACCGTTTTTCGCCCCTCCGGCCACCGCTCGCCGCCGTTCCGGACGCCGCCAGGCCGACTCGCCACCGCCATGCACCTCCGCCGCCGCCGCGCCGCATCTCGGCCGCCACTCTGGAAGCCTGGCAAGCTCGCCGGACCGCCCGCGCGCGCGGCGCACGCGGAGTATCGGCCTTCCGCCTCCTTTCCGGCCGCATGGTTCCTGGCCGGCGGCCGGTCTCCATTTCTACCACATCTAATCTCTCCCGTCGCTCCGCATCCTCGCAGGACAACCTCGGCCCGCCTCTCTGCCCGTTCCCCGGCCGTCGGAGCTCCGTCCCGACGTCGGTCCCCAGAGCCGCCGCCCCTTTCTTGCCACCGTCGTCTTCGCGCCGTCGCTCGCCGTCAGCGAAGCCGCCGGTGAGAACCCCCCCTCCGTTCGCCCTTCATTCCGCCCCTCCGTGTGTCGTCGCCGCCACCGGGGGTTTGCCTGCTCGGCGCACCATCGGTCGCGTGGCGCGCCGCCGCCCGCCTACCGCTCGGGACGGCTGGCGTTCGGCCCGCCGCTCCGCCGGGCCTGTCCGATCTGCGGGTGGCAATCGGGGCCGCTCCCGCGTTGGCTCCGGCCCACGTGGTGCCCGCCTTCGGTGGCGCCGCTGGTCGCTCCGCCTCTGTGCGCCGCGCCTCCCTTCCCGGTACGTTCTTTTTAATCGGTTAATGCGCATTGAAATCACTGGTAATTAATTCACTTCTGGAAAATAGCAGTTAAACTTCCAATAAATCATTAACTATTCATACGCGAACTCTGATTAAGTCCTTCAAATTTCATTAAACCAGAAAAATGCCTAGATCCATTAAAAATACTTTCAGCCGCATGTGTGTTGACCCCCCATACGTTTTTAATTGTTTATGCACTGTTGTTGGGAGAATCCGGACGCCGTAATTCTCCTGCGTAATTGTCGAGATCGTAGCCGAATACCTTTGTGCTTGCCCATGGCCCCGGTACCTCAGGACAAGCATATGGGGCTACTTCGGATAGAGGATGGGGCCTAGCCTTGATAATTAGAGAGATAGCTAGATTCGGCAGGACTTCTCCTTGTATAAAAAGGAAATATACAGTCCTGCGGGTGTGTTATATCTCTAAGGGGAATCTCCCTAGTCGGTAATCCGAGGACTCCTACGCTTGTGGACCCTGGTCCCCCTATATGGATAAATGCATGAGTGCGCCCCATGAGGGGCAGAAGAGCTCATAGAAAGCCACCGATGGCCATGACAGTTCATCAGAACTTACCTAGCCGTTGATGGTCAAAGGTATACATCAAACTGGACGAGGGTATTACCCCATCGATCGAGCCGGAACCAGTATGAGAATCCTGTGTTCCTTTGCAATCCAGCCGAGGTTTGCTCTTTCCGCCCGAGTAGCCCCATATATTTATTTGCCGGTTGTTAAAACATCGACTGGCGCCACATAGGGCTTCGGCCGCGATCTACATCTACAAGCTCGATGGCAGTCAGAACCGAAGTCGACGGCCGGGCAAACTCCCCCCCGGAGATACAATCGCATCGGAAGCCTTACTTCGTCGCCACGATCGGCAATCTCACCCGGCCGACACGAACCCGGGATGCCAACACGGCCGAGGAACCAGCTGACTCCGCGCCAGTCGCCCACAGCGAGCTGCGGTCAGATCTTCGACGACATGCTGCGGCGACTCCAATACGCCCGAGTCCAGGGACAACTCTTCCTTTTCAGTGTTCGACTCGGACTCGGTTTCTGAGCCGCCGAGATCGGCCGAGAAGGGAAGGATCGTCAACTTCCCGTTCGGACTCAGCGACGCGCGGATTCTACAATCTACATCCGACGCAGCAAACCCGATTCCCCTGGGAGTTCGACTCGGATACGGCTCCGAGCCGCTCGAGATCGGATCTAGGAGGTCGGAGTTGCTACACCCCCATCAACTATTCCGGACTACGGACTCTCAGCGGACTGAGACCTCCCAGTCGGATTCCGATCTGCCAGTCGATAACCAGCTCGGCAAAGCTTCACTCCGCCGTATGCTCTCTTT
>RYFJ01003434.1:0-56222 GCA_003991445.1 Oryza meyeriana var. granulata
TCGCCGTTGTAACCGCAATCGGAGTCTTATACGTGTCGCGGTCTATTGTGATAGCCGCCTGGTCGTACGTGGTATTGCGCAGGTGTTGTGTTGGCGATTCTTCAGCTCCGGTGAGAGCCGGCTGCCCGTACGTCGTGCTTGATCGCAATGACTCTGCCGCTGGAGAGCCTGTTCGACGGGTCTATCGGAGCCTGACTGTTCTTGCTACACACGCTGCAGGCCAGCGCCCTGGCCAGCAGTAATCATCGCCTTGATCTTACCGATGTGGGCAGTGCTAGCCGGCCCAAAAACTGGACGTGTCCAGCAGATGCGCGGCCACACGTTCTGTGATTGGCGATGACGAAGACATACGTGGTCGCCGAACTTTGTTCGGAGATCTGCTGCTGGGCGGCATCGCCCAGCTTGTCGAAGCCCGTCATTGCACTTGTCGGTTGGCCTCAACTCTTGTTGCAACTCGGCGCGCCTCCTCATGCTGGCTCCGTCTTGCAGTCGGCCGGCACCTCGGAAGTAATGGCGTTTGAAACCAGGAAGATCTCGCGGGGAGAAGCTTGCCAAGGTGGGGAGTCCGAGTTGAGCTCGAACCACCATCCGACTAGTGTCGACTCGAGTACGTTATCGGAGTCTAGGACGACGCCGACCCTCCCTAACCAATCTGAACACGGTCATGACCGTCCGAACTGATTCGCTGGAGTCGGTCTGCTCGCGGTTTGGATCACAGCTCGCCAATCCGTACGGGAGATTCGATCCTCCCCCTCTGGCCAACCCTGCTGGCCCAAGGCCTATAGCGCAGTCCAGTCGGACGCGAGGGAAAGTCTGCCCTGATCCGAGCGACGTAGAGGGACTTCTAGTAGATCCGAAAAAGGTGACTCCCTGCCGACTTGCGCAACGCCGGCTGGACTCTTCGGCTGCAGAGAGATCGGATCTGCCTCACCAAAGAAGGTTGTCCGTGGATCAGGCCGACGAAATCAGCTCCGAAGGTGGATGGGTGTCTCCGTTGAGAACTTGTTCTCCTGACTCCGTTGATGGGATCCATCGAATCTGTTGATGAAGAGAACTCCGTCCCCTACCTCGCAGCCAACGTCGATGCTTTGCACCGCGCAATAATACTATGGGGTACTCGAGCAACTGGAATCAGGGGATTGCAGAACGAACAAGGGAATATATGTTCAGCCTCTCAAGTCGAGTAATACCCTACGTCCATTGAGGGTGTTATTCCTCTGAGGTGGTTTGTGCATCGATGATCTCGGGTTGCCCTCATAGGGCGCCCTGCCTCCTTATATACTAGGACACGGACATGGTAGGATCCCAGCTCGGACACGACCAAGGGGATTTTCCATATTAGAGATAAACCTATCCGACTAAGGCGATGTCCTTATTGTACACGGACAGCCTGCCGGTTATATCTCTAATACATGACGGCCCATCACTCCTATCCGAGTGCCCATGCTGCTGTTGAGTCCCGGGGCCCCATGCTCCCACACCACTAAAATTCCTGAACGCATTCAAGTGATCATATTGTCCTATACAACCACTAAGTGACCGTTCAGGACTTCATGGTATTAATTACGCACTACACATGGGTCACACGGTGTCTTTTACCCCACACAAAACCATCATTTCCAAATTGACTGCTCAAATATTAAATTGCGAGCACATCATCCCTGATCATCCAAATTCATCAATTCGAATGGAACAACGTTGCTGGAATTCTCATCGCGGTGCCTTCAATGATCTTTGTATGGCCCTTGGAATTCAAGTTTAGCACTCTTTCCATATGTCCACATGAAAAATGGTTTACGTGATCTCTTATTAAAGAGAAAATAACTCATAGCAAGACCTTGTTTGGCAAAATTGCAATTTACCAACACTCTTGTTGGGTCATTCGAGTTTCACCGCTGCTGATAATAACAATGCGACCAACTGCCTTACAGAACAAACTCCCCCCTACAATATACGGGAAATCCACAGATATTCCCAATCACGAAGGTTCGTTGCGCTACATAACGTACCGATCTACCACTGCAGCGTACCTACTATGGTCCCACATAGGAAGGCTCGCGTATCTAATGTGCGGATTTATAAATCTGCCGTAATAAATAAAAGACCTTGAGCCCCTGTACAGGGGCCGTTGTACACCCGGTACGCTGACTTGTAACTTAATGAGAACATTTCCGGCAGTAGGAGATTCAAGTACCGAAAAGAATATGCCCAGAAATTATTGGAATGCTCAAGCATCAGCAATGGTCCACGTACTTAATAAACGAACTTCAAGTTCAAAGTTATCATTTGCAAAACATCAAATACTACCAGATGCATTACTGATTAAATAGAGCATCACAAAATCTAAATCTCACCAGAAACTTTCCAGAAAGATAGATACCATCCAAAAAACTACCAACTCCCCAGTCAAAATAAGGGGGAAAAGTACGCAACCCAAGGTGGGATACAGCTTCTTCAAGCGACAAAGAAACAGAAGAATAAATCTTCTGAACACAGTAAAGTAGTTCAATGTCAAGTTTGATGAAAATCAGATTACGACCAGATCAAAGTGCCACTCTATACTGATGCTGGGACATCGGAAAACCCTGACTCAAGTTTCGGGAAATAACAATGAGTAACAGGGTCCATGAAATTCCACCCAAATTACAGTGATCTAGAATCTTATGACAGAAAGATACAATGTCGACAACTATTTTTCTGCAATGATTGCAGCAAACCTGCAAAACGATGTTAGTCCTAAGCACCATGGCAGACAGGAGAACACCTTGGACTGGAAGCATGGATAGGAAGCAACCCACAAAATTGCCTCGCTTATGAAAGAGAGTATTCACAAGTGATACCAACGACCTCCCAAATATTCCCTGTCGGATTTAAATGTTTTCGTCCGCAAACGGAACGGAAAACAATAGCATGGATATTAAAGCAGACCTGTCAGCACAAAGGGTCACCAAGAACCCGGGTATTGATTTCAATAAAATATTCTCCAGTAATTAGTGGAATCACTTTGCGATATCAAATCTCTGGCCATACAAAATCATCTATCTTTGCCAGTTGATCGGATGGAGTGACCGCATATCTTTATGTCACTTGATTTGACATATACATGAAGCGTTCCCGATGGAATCCAAATTCCGAATCCAAATGCAAATCACAATTGTATGTGTAAAAGCTAACAATGCATACTTATATGGCTTGAACATCAGGAAGAAGTGTTACAACTGACTAAGTGAGTCCTTTTGAAAAAATTACCTCCAACAATGATGATGGCCCATGTGTATTCATCAAAGAAATCCTCAACGATTCGTTAGATATCAGTGTATGTTGATGATGAAATAATCATTGGCAACACACAAATCATAGATGAAGCCACGCCAACTTCATCTAATGACGGAGTTTAGATGAAGATTGGGAAAACTAAATTGCTTAGTATTTCAACGTGAGCACCTTCCAAAAGCATACTTTATACATAAGCGCTATGTCCAGAAAATATTGGAAGAAAATTCAATATGGACAAGTCATATCCATCGAAAACCCAATGTTGTGCGATCTCTTAGGAGAAAAGTCCTTTTAGACTCGAATAAAGGAAGAGAACTGGGACCTGAGGTTCCGTATCTCAGTGCCATGGAGCAATGTACCTTGCAAATGCACCCGGCCGGATATTGCATCGTAAATTTTCAGCTAGATATTACGCAGCTCCAACAAACGCCATTGGGCAGGCAGTGAAGAATATCTTTTGAATCTCTAAGGCACCCCTTGATCTCAGTTTGTTTATTCAATAAAAACAAAAACATGGATACCTCATAGGATATACTGAGCTGGCTATCATCAGATCCCACCAATGCCAGATCACAAACCGCTTGATTCTTACATGGTGGAACAGCCATCTCATCTGAAATCTTCAAACAGACTCTATGACACAGCCACGAACTCATTCTGAGGATAATTGCCTTATACGAAACATCACCGTGAATTGTGTATGCTTCGTAGAATGATTAACCCATCCAACAATCATGTGGATTGGTTCTATTTCAATCACACCTACCATTATCTATGAAGATAAATGCTGCTTGCGTTGTTCAATGCAGACAGGTCACATAAGAGCAATATCACCAACATATTGCCCCAAAACTATTTTTCCCACATCAATTACAAGAAAATGGGACTAGAATAGAGGGTAAGAAGATCATAATCAACCAGCGATTTTGCAAAAAAAAATTTGTAGAGTTCTTGAGCAGGTACTTGGGGCTGCTGGTGAAATCGGGACGAGGGCGAGCAGCGGACTTGATCAGAAGCTCAAAGTGCTAGGTCAGCAACTGCGGTGCAAGCTGGTTCAACAGTGAGGCTTTTGGAAGTTTGAAAGTGTGTGGCTGAGAAGGTTGCATACGGAGATCAACCGGTACTGTTTAGACCAGCTAGAAGGTGTTTAATCAAGGTAGATTAAAATTTGACCGAGGCAGCAGTCAATTAATTTGAACTTATATCGATGACAATCGGCGAGGCTTCCAAATTATGTGGTGAAATTCGATGTACCGGAAATTCGTTCCTGCCAGACAAGGTGAAGATCTATTTGGCGCAACAGGGGATATCCAGGCTCTCACTCAGAGACAAAACCCCCCAGACAAAGATGAATGATGACAAGTAGGAGGAAATCAAGATGCAGGCAGCTACGACGATACAATTATGTCTCTCGGATTCGGTCATGTACCATGTCATAGAGGAAGATTCACCGAAAAAATTTGGGATAAATTGACAACCCAATATATGTCCAAGTCGTTGACGAGTAGTTTATCTCAAACAACAGTTGTATGGTTGCAGATGCAAGAGGAGCCAAACCTAAAAGGCATGTGGCTCTTCAATCAATTGGTCACAGAATCTAAACAAGTTCGAGTGTGATATTGGAGATGAAGACAAACCATAATTCTTCTGAGCTCACTTTCACTATATTATAGCATGAATGGTGACTACCCTGACGTATGGCAAGGATACCATCAAGACTGAGAGATAATTTTAGCGTGCTTGTGTGGGATTTGAGAAGATCAAAGACTAACAATGCAACGGAGGTTTCTCATGGTGAAGGTTTGCTGGTTAGAGCAAAGCATGACAAGGACACGGGGTCGTCGAGAGCAGAAGGAAGAGGGTGGTTCGATGCTTTCAGTGTAACGACATTGGGCATATTAAGTGGGACTGTCCTGTGGAGGCCATTGGCCCTGAGTACCTCATGAGAAGCTTTCTGACCACTCGGATAGAGGATGGGCCTGATCCTGTAATTAGGGATACAATAGGACTCGGTGCATATTCCCTTGTACGATAAGGAAAGGATATAGTCCTAGTCGGGTACGTTGTATTCCTAGAAGAAAATCCCTTGGTCAAGTCCGACTGGGATTCCAATCTTGTAGTCTTGTCTCCTCGGTATATAAGGGGAGGCATGGAGCCCCCTGAGGGCAGAACAGAATCTCACCAGAGAAACCTCAAAGGCAATACACCACAGCTGGAAGTAGGGTAATATCTCATATCAAGGGCCTGAACTAGGATAAATTGTTTCGTGTTCCTTTGCAATCCATCAAGTTTAGGTCTCACGAATAGCCCCATATAATCATTGCCGATATAAAGCATTGACAGTTGGCGCGCCAGGTAGGGGCTTCGGCGAGATCATCTTCGACAAGTCTGATGGATTCAACCACCGGAGTCGACGGCATCAAGTTCTCCCCCAGGCAGACAATAAGCTTCGGGAGCCTAGATTTAATCGCTGACAAATTCGGTGACCTCACTCTGTCCAACTCGGATTTGATCCGATCGGCCAGAAACCAAGCCGACTTTGCGCCAGTCGGCCTACCCAACATTGCAGCGATCTTTGGCGACATGCTGCGGCGATCCCCAAGATGCTTGAGTCCTGGGACAACTCTTTCTTTCGGTGTTCGACTTGGACTCGGCCTTGAGCCAACCAAGATCGAGTTAAGAGAGGAGGAGATCGTCAATCTTCCGTTCGGACTCGGCAATGCCGTGATAATTTCAATCTAACAACGTTGCGGTAGACCCGATCTCCCGGAGTTCAACTCGGATACGACCCAGAGCCGCTAGAGATTGGATTGAGGGAGTTTGGAGTCATGATTACCCCCCTCAACTACTCCGACTCATAGTCAGACAGCAGCTCGGCAAGCTTTTTTCCACCATGCAAAGTTTTCATGGCGTCCAAGGGCTCAACTCCTACTCAAGATGCATGCCGATTACGCGACCAATAAGAGGAGGAGGCTCGCCAACTACGCGAGCAACAAGAGGAAGAGACACGACGCTTACAAGCCGAGCGTAATGCTCGTAACGACAACTTGCATAAGGTTCGGCGAACTGCGCAACAGGAGATCCTCCAAACCAGAGTCAGCGACCATGACGTCATCGTGACTCCACAATAGAATGTTGTGGCCGCTGCCACATTAGTGGACACCTTGAAGTTTGGGCCTGACCATCAGGCCACCTAGACGATTGCAAGAATCAAAGCAATGATTACTGCTGCAGCAGCGACAACGGTCGGGAGACACACTCATACCGTCCAACAGGATGGCATCACACACGGCGGTCTCATCTGCCTCAACACGACGCCGGGCAGCCGGCTCCAGTCAGCCTCGCTCGGAGTTGCGCCATACATCACTTGGCAATCAAAACAACGATCGACAGCGGCGCCATCAGGATGACCGCTATGACAACCGTGATGTCCAAGCACGACTCTGGTGTGATCTCCGTCAAGACATCAACGCCCGACGCCGGAAGCGCGAGGAAGACGAGCGCCGCCAACTGGAAGATGAGCACGAGCGTTTCGGCCTCCACCATGAGCGATTTCGTCGCCGCAATTGGAGTCGGAGCCCTCACTTGGATGACGGGGTACCGGCGTTCACTCACAAATTACAACAAGTCGACTGGCCATCTGGTTTCAAGCCGACTGGAATCGAGAGGTACAATGGGAAGACTTACCCCGAGTCCTGGCTCATAGTCTACACTTTGGCGATTCGTGTAGCTGGAGGAGGTCACAAAGCCATGGCTAACTACCTCCCAGTCGCTCTGGCTGACTCAGCGAGGACATGGTTAACTGGACTCCCCAGGTGGTCAATTGGCTCCTGGGGATAACTCCGAGAGCGTTTCATCGCCAACTTCCAAGGAACATATGAGAGGCTGTCTTCCGAATACGACTTGTACCAATACCACCAAAGGAAGAACGAGTCTCTCCGTGACTTCATCAAGAGGTTTTCTGAGAAGAGGAACTCAATACCAAAGATCAAGGACAAGGTCATCATCGCAGCCTTCCGCAAGTGAGTTAAAGACACCCCATTCATCGCCAAGTTCACTCGGAAGGCTCCGAGTTCTGTCAGGGCTCTATTTGACATTGTTAACAAGTATACCGACTCGGCTGACGCTACTGCCGAGGTCCTGGACGACAAGGAGCCCCGACAGAAGGAAAAGGAAGACACATATGATGCAGCCCCGACTAAGTCTGGCAACCGCAAGCACAAGTCGGATAACGTTGTGGCTGCCGTGGAGCGCAGTTGGCCGCGACCCCCAAGGACAGACGAGTACTAGAAAGTTATGAACGTGCCATGCCCTTTCCACCCAAAGGGGAAGCACGTGGCTAAGAACTATTTCTTGCTGAAGAAGTTTGTTTCCGATCAAACATCAACATCTCGCAACAAGGACAAGGACAAGCCAGATTCGGGCGCAGCCGGCGACTACTAATATCCCCAGGCAGAGCTCAACCACATCTTTGGCGGGCCGGCTACATACGAGTCCAAAAGAAAACATAAGCTAACAACTCGAGAAGTCAACTCGACAGATGCCTCTTAATACCTGCGTTGTTCAGAAACAGCAATCACCTTTAACCGTGCAGATCACCCTGACCAAGTCACGCATCCAGGGTGCTATCCACTCGTCCTAGACCCGGTCAGTAGGAGCATCAAGTTGAAGAAGGTTCTCATCTATGGAGAAAGTGCTCTCAACATTCTATTTGCCAAGACGCTCGACGAGATGAAGATTTCTCGATTCGAGCTGTGGCTGAGTACAGCTCCCTTCCACGGGGTAATCCCCGGTCTCTCTTCAACCCCACTTGGAAAGATCACTCTGCTAGTCACTTTTGACATGTGGGAGAATTTCCGCATTGAGAACATCTGCTTTGAGGTCGCCGACTTCGAGACCGTGTACCACACTATACTCGGATGGCCGGCACTAGCCAAGTTCATGGTGATGCCCCATTATATGTACATGGTGCTTAAGATGCTAGGACTAGCAGGAGTGTTTTCCGTGTGTAGTGATGTCAAGCAAGCCTTCACCTGCGACAAGGAGAGCTGCGAGCTGGCCTAATCTCAAGAGGCAGTAGTTGGACGAAACAACATCCGACTGGCTGCAACACCTGCAAAGGAGGATGACCAAGTTCCGGCGAAAAAAGCAGCCAAGTCGGGAGTTTCAGCGGACTCAGAAACAAAGAAGATACCCCTGGACCCTTTCAACCCCTCCAAGACTGCGCTTGTCAAGACCAGACTCGACCTTAAATAGCAAGATGCGCTCGTCACCTTCCTCTAGGAGAACAGGGATATATTTGCTTGGAAACCTTCCGACATGCCTGGTGTACCAAGGGAGGTGATTGAGCATTCCCTCAACATCAAGCCGGACGCCAAACCAGTCAAACAACGACTGCAGCGCTTCGCACAAGACCGCAAAGATGCTATACAAGAGGAGATAACCAAACTCCTTGCAGCCGGGTTCATAAAAGAGGTCTATTACTCAGATTGGCTATCAAACCCAGTCCTGGTCCAAAGGAAGAATGGTAAATGGCGCATGTGCATCGACTACACCGATTTAAACAAAGCGTGCCCCAAGGATCCATTTAGTCTATCCAGGATAGATCAGGTGGTCGACTCAACCGCAGGGTGTGAGTTGCTCAGCTTTCTCGACTGTTACTCGGGATATCATCAAATCAGCCTAAAGGAGGAGGATTGCCTGAAGACTTCTTTTATCATGCCATTCGGGGCATATTGCTATGTCACTATGCCGTTCGAGTTGAAAAACACTAGCGCAACGTATCAACGTGATATCCAGCGGTGTCTTCACACTCAACTTGGGCGCAACATTGAGGCATATGTCGATGACGTGGTGATCAAGACCAAAGTCAAGGAAGACCTCATCGCCGATTTAGAAGAAACTTTTCAAATCCTTCGGAGATTCAAGATGAAGTTGAACCCGGAAAAGTGTGTCTTTAGAGTACCTTCGGGAAAATTACTTGGCTTCATCGTATCACACCAAGGCATTAAGGCTAATCTAAAGAAAATCAACATTATCATGAGTATGGCACCCCCGACTAGCCAGAAGAATGTAGAAAAGCTAACCGGCTGCATGGTAGCACTCAGCCGATTTGTTTTCCGACTTGGCGAACATGCTATGCCCTTTTTTAAACTATTGAAGAAAGTTGATAATTTTCAATGGACGTCAGAAGCCCAACAGGCCTTCGAAGACTTCAAGAAGTTCCTCACGTCACCACCCGTATTGGCATCACCTATGCCTCAGGAGCCACTTATGTTGTACCTTGCGGCAACCACTTAGGTAGTCAGCATGGTTTTTGGTCGTCGAGCGGGTAGAGCAGGGCATATACAAAAAGAACCGAAGCTAGTCTACTTCGCCAGTGAAATCCTAGGTGACTCCAAGGTAAGATATCCTCAAGTCTAGAAGCTGCCCTATGGTCTGCCATAACTGTCCAGAAATTGGTGCACTATTTTCAGTCACATCAAGTTACAATCGTCACATCGTATCCACTCGGAGACATCCTACACAATCGCGAGACCACTGGCAGAATCGCTAAATGGGCGCTCGAGTTGATGGCGTTTGATATCGTCTTTTAACCTCGGACAGCAATCATGTCATAGGTACTCGCGGACTTCATGGCCGAGTAGATAGAGGTTTAGTTGGCTACATGAACAGACAAGCTAGAATACTGGACGATATACTTCGACGGTTCTCTGCGGATCGGCAAAGCAGGGGCTGGCATCGTCCTGACGTCACCTACCGGAGAAAACTTGAAATACATCCTTCAGATACACTTTTCAGCATCTCACAACGTTGCTGAGTACGAGGCACTCATCCATGGACTCCGCATCGCCATATCACTCGGCATCCACCAACTAGTAGTACGTGGGGATTCCCAACTCGTGGCCAACCAGGTAATGAAAGACTGGACGTGTCTGGATGACAACATAGCAGCATATTGTCAGGAGGTACGAAAGCTAGAAAACAAATTCAATGGGCTAGAGATTACACACGTACTGCGCCAATACAATGAAGCTGCAAATGAGTTAGCCAACATGGGATCCAAACAAGAAGTGGTCCCGACTGGAATTTTTGTCGAGCAATTATTGGAACCATCAGTCAAGAAGAAACCAGTCCTCGAGCAGTCGGGGGCTAAACCTACCCTGGCAACAAATGAAGTACTAATCATCTCTCAAGACTAGTGGACTCCAATCATCAGGTTCCTCCTAGAAGACGAGCTCCCAGAAGATCGCAGTGAAGCCGAGCAGATCAAATGTCGAAGCAGATGTTTCCTTGTAGTCGGAGAAGATCTCTATCGTCGAAGTGCATCTGGAGTCCTCATGCGTTGCGTCACACCTGAGGTGGGCAAGCAGATTCTGCAATCCATCTACTTGGGTATCTGTGACAACCATGCCGCATCAAGGACGATAGTCAGAAAGGCTTACAGACAAGGTTTCTTCTGGCTGATTATAGTTACAGACGCTGAAGATATAGTTCGGACGTGCGAGGGATGCCAGTTCTTTGCTCGACAAACATAACTTCTAGCTCATGAACTACAAACAATTCCAATCTCTTGGCCTTTCGTAGTTTGGGGGCTTGACATGGTCGGACAGTTCAAAAAAGTGCCAGGAGGGTTCACACACTTGTTCGTCGCAGTGGACAAATTCACAAAGTGGGTCAAGGCAAAACCCGTTGCTACCATAATAGTGGCAAGGGTAAAAGACTTCATCATGAGTATTGTATACTGATTTGGGGTACCCAACCACATTATAACGAACAACGACACTCAGTTCACTGGCGGCGTCTTTCAAGATTCCTATGACGACTTCAGCATCAAGATCTATTATGCTTTTGTGGCACACCCACGAAGCAATGGGCAGGTTAAGCGTGCAAATGGCATGGTCTTACAAGGTGTCAAGGCTAGGGTTTTTGACCGACTACAACCATAGGCAGGGCGGTGGGTGCAAGAGCTTCCATTCGTTCTCTGGTCTCTAAGAACCACGGTTAGTCGAGCAACAGGACAATCCCCTTTCTTCCTAGTCTACGGTGCTAAGGCTGTGTTACCAACCGAGTTGGAGTTCGGCTCACCACGAGTTCAGGTACACTAAGATGCAAAATCAACTAAAGACCGATTGGTCGAATTAGATCAGTTGGAAGAAGCAAGGGACATCGCAACTATCCAGTCGACAAGGTATTTTCAAGGCCTGTATCGTTATCATAGTAGGAATGTTCGTGGCCGCACTTTTTCGGTGGGAGATCTTGTTCTGAGAAAAATCCAAACCACCAAAGGCAGGCATAAATTATCTCCCTTATGGGAAGGGCCGTTCATTATCGCTGAGGTAACATGTCTGGGCGCCTACCGACTGAAGATAGAAGATGGTGTCCTAGTCAACAACTCATTGAACATAGAATAGCTACGTCCTTTCTATATCTGAGTTTTGTACTCCTTTTATACATATATATAGAGTTTGTTTCTCTGACTCACTACATCGCTTGTTCAACCGAGTAGTGAGTCGGGGACTACACGTTAATACATGCCTATTGTCGTTAATAAAGTCCGAGCTTGTTTTATCTAAGTCATGAAGTTTTACAATGACTACATTAAGTTTTCCCGAGTATAGTCCTGAGAGATGAATGTTTTTATTTAAGTTGAACTACTCAGCGTAAACTATCTAGTCAGGAAAAGCTAATGATGGCTCGGAGGAAACGAGTACTCGGCAAGACTTAACAACAAGCAACAAAAATATTTACAATATTCACACATTATTTTCAATAAACACCGACTACATAAAAGTTCTTGTTTACATTGGCAGATCTTCAGCTATGGCTTCAGCAGTCGGCCTCACCTAGCTGATCTGCTCCAAGCCCTCCTCCGGGGTGGTGCCCTCAGCAAAGCTTTCACCAATTGCCTCAATATCTACCCGAGGGTAGAGAGACTTGGTCATGGCTAATGCTTGGGCAATGTCTACAGCGACGCACTCATTGAGTACTTTTTCAGGACCCCTGGGGCTTCCTCGAGACGCTATGCCACTTGGGCAATTGAGCTGGAGCTGGGCCCGGCCAGGGTCAGCTGCATGATATCCAATAAGGTCTTCGTAGAGTTGACAATGATTTGCCGTGATTCCCTAATCACCTTGATTTTTTCTACGAAGGTGCTAAACTGGATCTACGAGTTGGCTTTGAAGGCTGCTCACACAGAGACAAAGACATCAGAAATATCAAGACAGCTAGGCCGACCGAGTATACAGACAGTCATGAGACTTACTCACAAAGTTGGTGTCCACCTTGGATTTCGCCTTCTCAAGCTCCTTCCTCAAGCGTTCAATCTCCAGGGACTGGTTATTGAGATTTGACTCAAGAGCTACATCCAAACAAGAATCAAGGGTCAACAACACAGGCAATTTTGTCTAAAGTCACTCGGGCAAGAAGGAAACTTACTCCTGATAGTCCCTATCTATGCCTAGTTCTCGTCCCTGAGCTTGTTAATGCAGCCCTTTAGCCACTTTTCCTCTCCTTGCCGGATCTCTCTAGGTCATTATTGACAACTTGGAGCTGGCGGACTTGGAGTAGCTGAGGGGCGAGTTCAGTTAGAACTTTGCCCATTTTCTCCGATCGATCAACCACTTTCTGCACAAGGATCGTCGAGGTCAAGCAGGGCAAACAGCAAGGACGCAAAGTTCTAAAAGACCACAAGGCAGTAAAACACGGCAGGACCAACTGTGTACCTAGATCCCCTTCGACGCAGCGATGGCGGCCTGCATTAGATCAATTCTCTCCTTTTGGGCAGCCGGCTCGTCGTGCTCGAAGCTCTCTGCTACTCCCTCTAAAGTAACCCAGTAGAATGTCTTTGGGAAGTTTGTTGGAGGAGCTTTGAGCCTTGGGATATCGTCATCATCAAAAGATAGAGAAGTGTAGGTGAAGGAGTCCTTGGCCTGGGGTCAATTGGCGGCTTAGGGTCTTCAGCGAGCTTAGGGACGGGGGCTTCAATTGCAATGTCCCAACTGGGCGACACCGGTGGCCCGCCCGGGTGGGTCCGCTTAGCTTCAGGGGCTGGGACGACTTTCGGCTCGACTTGCGGCATGACTTGCTCTGGCTCAGTTGGGATAGGATCTGCTAGGGGGTTGGTGGCGCCGCCCCGTAAGGGTCAGCATCACTTGGCTTCCTGCAGAAATGGTCAACTGTCAAGATATTGCAAGTTTATTCAAGCCTCTTTTGAGACTGAAGATTTTTCATACCTCTTGGAAGTTTTAAACCTCCACCCCTATGTGCTGGGGGCGGAGGTAGTCGGCGACGGGCTTGATAGCCTATTCAGCAGCGGAGAGCTGCCGACTATCGGGCTCATTAGCCTGGCAGTCGGCGGTGGAGAGCTTGGCCTAGTCGGCACCATGCTTGATGCGGTCGACTGGGGGGTGGCGGCACTCAGCGGTGCAGTCTTGGGGCTGGGAGGCCTAGGGACGGTGCTACTGAAGTCTTTAATGGTCAGACCGCCAAATGTCTTACTCGGCATATCTTGTTGCTTGGTCTGGTCTATCGCTGGTCTCTTCCCAGCCCTCTTGGGGCTGGGTTGGGCTGTCGAGGGGCTAGCTGGGCACTTCTTGGACCCACTGGCCGACTGGCTTTGGGGGTCGGAGTCAAATTTCTCATACTCCTGCAAACATCCAGATATTACATATTGCACACTGCATGGCTGGACAACATTCATGTCACTCATCACTAATGGATATCAAGACGACTACATCATCATATATTACCTTTGGCCGGGGCTTGCCCTTGCAGTAGGACATGAGGGCTCTTTCCTTGTCCTCAATCTCCACAACTCCGTTGACAAAAAAACCAAGCAAGGTATCGATAACTTTATTCTTGTCAACGAAGTTGGGATATTCTCGAGATGGATAGTTTTTCCCTGGTAGTCAAACCTGGGGTGGCTTCTAGCCTTCAGAGGCTAGGTTCGGCGATTCAGGAAGCACTTGGTCACCCAAGGACTGGTCAGCCCTGTGCCCTTCAGCATGTCAATCTTCTCCAGCAGCCGATAGAATTGGCCCATTTTGTCCAGCGATGGCACGGACGTCCAGCTCTCCAGGACAGAAGGAGGATTTCCCATGAAATGGGGCAGGGAGGGTTCGAGATTTGAGCAATAGAGCCACTCTCGTTGCCACCCCTTGAAAGAAGTCTTCAGGAGAACATGGAGATAGGCCCTCTTCATCTCATTTTGGAGCTGAAGGCCTGCTCCCCCAATCGTTTGAATTTTGGATTTCGAGGGTTGGGGTTTGATGTGGAAGAGATACCGGAAGAGATTGAAATGGGGGCAAATCCCCAGGAAAGCTTCACAAAGGGTTACGAAGATGGAGATCTGGAGGATGGAGTTTGGGTTGAGGTTGACCAACTCGATCTGGTAGAAAGTAAGGAGACGGTGGAGGAAATCAGAGGCTAGAAGAGAAAGGCCGTGATCGAAAAAAGAAGTGAAGACCACGGTCTCACCCGGGCTTGGAGCGGGGATGGACTCGCCGACGGCTGGGCACCAGTTGATGATCTCCCCCGGCTGTAGTATCTTCTTGTTCTCCAAGATTGTTAGCTTCGTAGAGCTGCAATTCGACATCGGCCACGATCCTGATGACATATCTGGGATGCCAAAAGGGGCTCTCGGCATCGCTGGGGGTGTGGAGCTGGGCGGAGAAGCTTCTGGTTGCTGGGAATCGACGCTGGGAAGCAGTTCTTAGCGGATTGCTGGTGGGGAGTGCGAGCTGCAGTAAACCCTAGCGAAGCGGAGAGCGCGAAGTTTGGGCGTAGTTTCGGGAGCTAAAGAGATTTGGCGGATTAGGGGAGAAAGAGGAATCTTTTCTCTCTCCTGCTGCTTTATAAGGCCTATGCTGAGTTAATGCGTTTGAGCCGGCTAGCTCAGTAATGGGCCATATGATTTGAGTTTCTATATAGCATGTCCTATTGGGCCAACCGCTGGCTGTGTTAAAATCACAGTATAGATGCTATTTTATAGAAACCGATTAATTAATTAGATATACTTCATGCTAAGCCTAATTGCTGGACACATGTGTTCAGATATCTGAGTTATTTAACAGGTATTGAGGATATATCCTTATAAGGATCAATAGTTGGTCTCTATTAAAATTGGGGATATAGATATCTCTCAAGTACACCTAACCACATACTGGGTTAACATCCATGAAGTGGTACTCGGCTCACATGCTTAGCCAAAATGCCATTGAGCAAAAATATTTCCAGCTGATATGATGCTGAAGAGTCCAATTTCTGAGGAATATATTACTCGGAAAAGACTTAAAGGTTAAAGATCTTTGACTTTATGTTTAATTGTTTTACAATTAAGCACAAAGTCAAGGGCTACACCTAATAGATGCGCCTACTTGGCGCACACTATTCATATTTTTCTACTAAGCCCTTCATAGCCTTGTTGCCAGCTGATATGAAGCAAGACTTGGAGAAGAAGCACTCGACAATGAGTACGCGGGAGTAAGACACTCGAAAATCTTCACCAAGGAGGATGAGCACTCAGCATTAGCTATGACTCAACTATGAAGGTCTCAGGGGCTGCTGTGGAGGCCATAGGCCCCGGGTACCTCATGAGAAGCTTTCTGGCCACTCGAATAGAGGATGGGTCTGATCCTGTAATTAGGGATACAATAGAACTCGGTTCATATTACCTTGTAAGATAAGGAAAGGATATAGTCCTAGTTGGGTACGTTGTATTCCTAGAAGGAAATCCTTTGGTCAAGTTTGACTGGGATTCCTATCTTGTAGCCTTGTCTCCTCGGTATATAAGGGGAGGCATGGAGCTCCCTAAGGGCAGAACAGAATCTCATCAGAGAAACCTCAAAGGCAATACATCACTGCTGGAAGTAGGGTATTATCTCATATCGAGGGCTTGAACTAAGATAAATTGTTTAGTGTTTCTTTGCAATCCATCAAGTTTAGGTCTCATGAATAGCCCCATATAATCATTGCCGATATAAATCATCGACATGTCCGTTACTGAAGAAGTGGGGAAGTGCATGTGCAAGTTTAGCAGCAGCCAGTGATGACTCAGATAGCAGCAGCCATGAGCTACTCACGGTGACTAACGAGAAGTCTGCTGAAGTGTGGATATTGGACTGGCTAGTTCCTATCATGTGACATCGAAGCTGAAGTGGTTCTCTTCATACAAATCTGGTGAGCTTGACATTGTTTACTTGGGCGATGACACGAGTTACTGTGTTGTTGGAGTGGGCGATGTTTAGTTCAAGATGTATGATGGAAACGAGATGCTACTTCAGGATGTGAGACACGTGTCAGGGCTAAGGAGGAGTCTGATTTCGCTTGGGAGCCTACATAAGGAAGGATGCTTATATTAGGGTGATCCTGATGGGAAGACTATAAATATCATGAAGGACAGAAAGATTGTTATGACTGGTGAGAGGACGGATTGATGTTTATACAGGCTACAAGGAAGCATTATTGCAGGTGGAGTCATGGAAGATGGGTATGCTGGTGTTACAGTGCACGTTCCTAATGGTGATGAGCCAGGCATAGGCTCGTCGGGCCGCTCGACGTGAGCGGCAAAGAAGGAAACAACTCAAGTCCAAGTACACGAAGGTTCGCACATGGAGCAAATTCAGGTTGGCGTGGCATATTCGCCAAGGTGGAGTTGTTAGAGTTGTAGTAGGTGTTAGGGTAGAGTTAGAGTCAAACTCTGTCCTAGGTTCTCTCTTAAATAGAGGGGCACACTGGTTGTAACCGCATGGTGACAATAGCATAGGTATGGGTATGACTGGCCGGTCTAGTTGGTCGATGGTTGTGGATACCTGGATACACTGTAATTTTGCTGAATCAGGGAGGAGCTCCCGTAATCAGTGCCCCGGGGAGGCTATGGCTGAACCTTGTAAACAAATATCGTGCCTCGGTGTCATCATCAGTTTTGGATCTTCTATGGCATTCTTCCGCGTTCGGTTTCTGATGTCAATTTCATAGCCGATTTTTTAATAGAGTACCTTGTCAACAAAATCGCCTCATGTGTGGGTTGTCGGCGGAGATGCAACTTGAGCTCACTGCCCATGTCTTCCACGACTTCCATGACCTTGTCAACAAGGCGTTGTCGTGGAGAGCAAGATCAAGAACCTCGAGTATGAGGGCAAACACAAGAGGGCTGCACAAATTTCAGCTGCAGGAGGTTCACAAAAACCTCGCATATGGCAGCAGCCCCCTGAACATCATCAAGCTCCACAACCTCCTCATCAGTAAGTTTATGTGCCACGTCCATGACAGCAGAGGTTTCCACCTCCTATGGGTGGAATTCAGCCAGCCATCCATCCTCCGGTTCGTCCCAATGTCACCTGTTACAGTTGTAGACAGCCGGGACATTATTCTGACAACTGGCCAAACCATGGCCGTGGTGCACCAACCAACGCTCCAAGACCTGAACCGGCATGTCCTAATCAACCTCCCAAGTCAGCTCCTCAAGGCCAGCAATCTTCCAAGAGGGGCAAAGTGAATCACATCAATGCCGAGGAGGCCAGCCATGCACCTGATGTTCTGATCGGTACGCTACTTGTCAACTCTCATCCAGCTAGTGTATTGTTTGATTCCAGGGCTACACATTCTTTTGTTGCAAAAGGGTTTTGCTTCAGACCATGGGCTTCCTATTAGCAAATTGCAACCACCTTTACTTGTTGAGGCACCCGGTTCGGAAATGAGAGCCGAATATGTTTGTTGAGATGCGAAAATTGTAGTCCAAGGGATAGAGTTCAATGCCAACTTAATCATTCTCCACACTAAGGGTATAGATGTCATCTTAGGCATGGATTGGCTGCATAAAAATCAGGAGGTCATTGATTGTGGCCACCGTCTCATTTCTATCACAAATAATACCGGTGAACCGATCACTCTTGCTCTAAATAATGATCCACCTCAACTCAATGCTCTCATGGGTGTCACAATGTCGATGTTTTGTATCGGCAATAAATATATAGGGCTACTTGTCGAACCGAAACTTGATGGATTGCAAAGGAACACAAGCGATTTATACTGGTTCAGGTCCTCGAGATGAGGTAATACCTTACGTCCAGTTGTTGTGTATTGCGTTTGAGGTTTCTCTAGTGAGATTTTTTCTTTTGCCCTCAGGGGGCCCCTGCCTCCACTTATATACTGAGGGACAGGGTTACAGAGTAGGAATCCCAGTCGGACTCCGACCAAAGGATTTCCTTCTAGGAATACAACGTGCCCGACTAGGACTATATCCTTTCCTTGTCTATAAGGTTATGTATGCCGAGTCCTATTGTATCTCTTATTACAAGGTTAGGCCTATCCTCTGTTCGAGTGGTCCAAATGCTTCTCATGAGGTACCCGGGGCCCATGGCACCGACAGCAGCCCCTGAGATCTTCATAGTTGAGTCACGGCTGATGCCGAGTGCTCATCCTCCACGGTGAAAAAATCCTGAGTGCATGGCTCCCGAGTACTCTTTGTCCGAGTGCTTCTTTGCCTGACTCCTACTTCGTGTCAGCTGGCAATGAGGCTATGAAGAGCTTTATAGAAAAATATGCATAGTGTGCTTCGAATAGGCGCACCTATTAGGTGTAGCCCCCGACTTTGTGCTTAATTGTGAAACAATTAAACATAAAGTCAAAAATCTTTAACCTTATAGCCTTTCCCGAGTAGTATACTACACGGTATGTAGTCTCTTCAGCATCATATCAGCTAGAATAATTTTTGCTCAAGGCAATTGTTGGCTAAGCATGTAAGCCGAGTTCCACTTTATAGATTTTAACCTAATATGTGGTCAGGTGTACTTGAGAGATACTTGCATCCCCAATTTTGATGGAGACCAGCTATCGATCCTTATAAGGATGTATCCTCAATACCTGGTAAATAATCAAGATACCCAAATGTATACACCCGGCTGTAGGCTTAGCATGAAGTATATCTGATTATTTGATCAGTTCTTGTAAAATAGCACCTGTATCGTGATTTTAACATGACCAGCGAACGACCCAATAGGGCATGCTATTTAAGAACACATATCTTTAGCCTACTACCGAATAGCCGGCCTAAACCGACCTACCCCGCGCAGCCCTATTTCAGCGTCGGTAACCTCAATTGGTTAGAGGAATCCTTGTCTGCAAGCCTTTCCGACTTATGTTCTGGATATAGCATGGTTGCCATAGATGCCCGAATGGATATATTGCAGAATCTGCTTGCCCTCCTCAGGTGTGACGCAATGCATGAGAACTCCGGATGCGCTTTGACGATATAGGTCTTCTCTGACTACGATAAACGTTTTGCTCCGTCGCTTGATTTACTCGGCTTCGTTGTAATCTTTAGGAAGTTCGTCTTCCAGTGAAAATCGAACGATTGGAGTCTCCCAGTCTTGAAAAATAATGAGCACCTCCATAGATTCCGGGTTTGATGCTACTCCCGATTGAAAGTGTCGATGTTTTACACCGGCAATATTATTATGGGGCTACTCGGCGAAGGGAAATCCGACGGGTTGCAAAGGAACACAAGAGAGAGTTTTATACTGGTTCAGGCCCTCGATGTGAGGTAATACCCTACGTCCAGTTGAGGTGGTATTACTTTGAGGTGGTTGTCGATCAATGATCTTCTATGAGACTCTGCCCTCATGGGGCACCCTGCCTCCCCTTATATACTGAGGGGCAGGGGTACAAGATAAGGATCCCAGCCAGATACGGCCAAGGGATTTCCTTCTTAGAGATAGAAACTTATCCGACTAGGACTATATTTTCCTTATTGTACAAGGTAATGCCTATCGGGTGCTATCTTATCTCTAACTGCATGGTTCAGCCCATCCTCTGTCCGAGCGGCCCATATGCTGGTGATGAGATACCCGGGGCCCATGGCCTCCACAGTAGCCCCTGAGACCTTCATAGTTGAGTCACAGCTGATGCCAAGTGCTCATCCTCCACGGTGACGATTGCCCAAGTGCATTACTCCCGAGTACTCTTTGTCCAAGTGCTTCTTCTTCCCGAGTCCTGCTTTATGTCGCAACGAAGCTATGAAGGGCTTCATGTAGATGTATAAATAGTTTGTGCCGAATAGGCGCACCTATTAGATGTAGCCCCTGACTTTGTGCTTAATTGTGAAAACAATTAATCATAAAGTCAAAGGATCTTTAACCTGATAGTCTTTCCCAAGTAGTATACTACTGGTATATGAGACTCCTCGGTGTCATATCAATCGGAATATGATTTATAGTCTTGCCGAGTAGGATACTACTCGTACATAGGACTCTTCAACTTCATGTCAGTCGGAAAAAAGGTTTATAGTCTTGCCGGGTAGGATACTACTCGTATATGGGACTCTTCAGCTTCATGTCAGTTGGAAAAGAGGTTTATAGTCTTTCTCGAGTGGTGTCCCACCCAGGAGTTAGACTCCTCCGCGTCATGTCAGCAGGAATGAGAAATTTATAGTCTCTCTGAGTAGTGCACTATTCAAAAGTTAGATTCTTCAGCGTCATGTCGGCTGGAAAGATGTTGCTCATGGCAACTGATGGCCACGCATGTAGGCCGAGTACCACTGTGTGAAAACAAATCCACAGCATGGTTAGGTGTACTCGAGAGAGATACCTGCATCCTCAATTTTAATGAAGACCAGCTTGTGATCCTTGTAAGGGCATATCCTCGAGACCTAGTGGATAGAACAGACACCCAAATATATATGGTTAGCAATAAGGCTCTCATGAAGCATATCTGTTTACCTCATCGGTTCCTATTGGTAGCGCCAGCGCTATAATTTCAACTCAGCCTACGGTTGGCCCACATTGAGCACGCTACTGTAGGAACTCAAGTCTTGGTGGCCCAGTACCGACTGCATGGCCCAAGCCCGTTAGTCGGTGTTGGCTCTATAAAGTGTGGGGAGAGAGAAAAAGATTCCTTCATCTTCCCCAAATTAGCCAATCGCTTCGTCTTCTGCCTCCGCGCCCAACTTTTCACCTCCCGCTCGGCTAGGGTTAGCTACTGCTACTGTTCCCCGCTCGTACTCGGGTGATTTTAGTCATCCTCGTCTGTTCCAAGCCCCCAATCGTTTTTCCCCCAAACCCTTCCGCCCCAACAATGTCGAAAGCTTCGGATCTTGGGGGTGCGCCGAGAAATGCCTGGCCGATCTCGGATTGCGGCACGGTGAAGCTGAAGCTGCTGGAGAAGCATCTGAAGTTGCAAAGTTAGGAGGTAATCCACTGGCATCCGGCTAAGGGTGAGTCAGTCCCAAATCCCTGACTCGGCGAAACAGTAGTCTTTGCTTCTTTCTTCGATCGGGGTTTGTCCCTTCCTTCTTCTGCATTTTTGCGCCGCATCCTTAACTTTTATGGGTTGGAATTAGTGAACTTGAATCACAATTCCATCCTTCAGATCTCCATCTTTGTCACTCTTTGTGAATGTTTTTTGGGCGTGGAACCCCATTTTAACACCTTTAGGCATCTGTTCCACATTAAACCCCAGCCCTCCAAAAATAATATCAATGTGATTGGGGGGCTGGTCTCTAGTTGAGGAGCGATGGGAAGAGGACATATCTTGATCTCCCCTTGAAGTCCTCCTTGAAAGGCTGGCACAAGGAGTGGTTTTATTGCGCAGATCTGGCACCCTCCTTGTGTCCATTCACCGGCTTGCCACCAGTAGTTCCCCCCAATTGGTCGTCGGAGCCGACCCATGAGGAGATGGGCCAGGTGCATCAATTGTTGGAAAGGTTGGACAAGCTCAAGGAAGGTAGCCTGACCGGACCCTGTGTGGCGCCTCCCGACTAGGTGGAAGGCCACCATGTGCATAAGGCACCCGATCCCAGGATCAGTAGTCGGGTACGCACAACAATGATACAACACAGAGTTACAATAATACATAACAGAGTACTTACATATACATACAAGGAGATCCATCCAGGACAGACCCGGGATGGGCAAAATAATCAACTGGTAAACTAGCGAAACAGCAGGACAGGGCGGAAACTGGGCAAAAACTACTCCACAGGCTCGGTTGGGAACTAGGCTCGAAACCTTCAGAGGTCTTCGTAGTCGGCCTGGTCTTGGAGGAACTCGGCAGCAGTCGGATCTTCGTCTTCCACTCCAAAACCTACTATACATATATATGAACAAGGTGAGTACTTTCGTACTCAGCAAGCCGGGAATGATGCCATGTCGGTCAGACAAAAAGGGCTAAGGGTTTCATTTGCGAAAGACTGCCTTATTAAACTCTTTTCTTTGCAAACACTAGTGAGTTCCAAATTTTAGTTGGCGGACAGAGGCTCACGCCTCCATCCAATCCGCAAGTTGCTTTTCAACAACTCACCACTTAAAGAAACAAGAGTAAACATACATGTTCTTATTATCTTTTACTTTGCATTTGTTGGTCCTTTATCTCCCGAGTAGCTACAACCACTCGTTGACCCTGAGACTCGGCTACAACCAAATCTCAGCTGTGGCACTTGATGCCCGCTACACTGGCTTCAACCAGCTAGCTAGTCGGCCGCCCTGGCTACAACCCGGGGGCTCATCATCGCTGCCCTGGCTACAACCCGGGAGCATGATCATGGCACTAAATGCCCGCTAGGCTGGCTACAACCAGCTAGCTATCGGCCGCCCTGGCTACAACCCGGGGGCTCATCATCGCTGCCCTGGCTACAACCCGGGAGCATGATCATGGCACTGAATGCCCGCTAGGCTGGCTACAACCAGCTAGCTAAAACACTGCTGCCCTGGCTACAACCCGGGAGCGTGCTCATCACCGTCTTCTGGCTACAACCCGAAGACTGAATTGCCGCCCTGGCTACAACCCGGGGGCTTAAACTTTGCTGCCCTGGCTACAACCCGGGAGCATGATCTTCATCCTGTTTACTTTTCATACACTTGTTTATGGTGCTTAACACCCCGGACCACACATATCCGTTTCTGGCCACACAGGCCTTCCGTTTGCTTACTCGGCAAACTCAGGTCACGGTTCCCTTTCCATCAAACACTTTTCACAAATCACTGGCAAACAAATCTACGCCATGGGAATCAATCCTTAATGATAATACATAGCCAAGCCACACAGGCACTGTCTCTGTACATCAAGATTTTCACAAATCTTTCCTTTATTTCACAAAACGCGCCGATACACAAGGTATCGGGTTTTCCAAACTGTTTAGTAAAAACCCATCATTTTTCCCAACGACAAACAATGTTGCAGGGCTAAGCCATTTACTCGGCATCGTATCCTCAGATAGGATGCTGGGCGTGCCATTTGTGGGCTCTTCAAGGGAGAAATATAACAACATCCTACCAAATAAGTGCTACTACTGGGCGGGTCCATCGGTTGCGCTTGCATAACCGAGGCCAACAGTTTAAAAAGGTGCAAACTAAGCATGCATATATTTTCCAAACAACATAGTTTTGCATATATGGGAAACAATATGATCAAAGAGGCTTGCCTTGTTCCAAGGAGGGGTCTTCTTCGGCGAAGGTGGCTTCGGGATCGTCCACCGGTTCAGGTTCTGAACAAGCAGAAAGAAACACTGATAAGCAGGAGAAGTAAAACACCAAGAAAAAGGATCAAGAAGTAGTCGGCTGCAGAAAAGAGGGCAGTCGGCTGAACCAGGCTTGCGAACCAGGCGACAGAGCTCCAAAGCTTGAGAGGATGAAAACTTAGCAGAGCTGGAGCTGGCCGGTTTGCAAAACAAAGGAAGAAGGGGGCACGGTTGGCCATATATATATATAGCCGACGTGCAAGGTTGAGGCACGGTGGAGCTGGGCAACGGGTGGAGCAAGGAAGTCAAGATGAACTGACAGGGATATAACAGGAAGTGACTTTGGAGTCCAACTGGTCAGAGGAGTTGGCAGGCACTGTAGCTGCGATGAGACATTAAGGTCAAGGCTAGGACAGGTTGGAGAAATCTCACTGACCGGGCTTCGGACTGACCACTGGTCCAAGCGATGCTGCGGTTAGGTGAAGATTGATTCTTCACTACTTCGGTAGTCGGCGTCCAACGGGTGGGTGCAACTCGGGGGACAAAGAAGCAACAGGTCTCAACAAGGTAGTCGGCCACATCACCGTGCTCACTCGGCAGCAAAGAGGTCCGAGTAAGACAAGGATAAGGGCAGGATACAAGGACTGAGTAGCAACTCTACTCGGCACAAGAGAGAAGGTAGTCGGCTGGCCGGGGAGAGGGAAAACGGAGGCACAGCTGACAGGATAGGAAAAGATTAAGATCAGAAAACCAGTTACAACAGGGAAAAGGAAAGCGGGTCGTTACACCCTGGGTAGCTCGCCATTTCCTGACTCGGCGCATCCAGCCGCTGAGATTGAATAACTCGTTCGGCTGGGACCACCAGGGCAAGGATGATCCTGATCGAGTGAGCAAAGAGTCGGCCAACGAGCTGAAGGTGTCTGAGACCCTGTTCGGGTATTTCTCCTCCGGGGTGGTTGAGACCGAAGACAAGAAGCGCCGGACCAAGGCTTACAGCCTCATTCGTCCCCGCCCCAAGGTGAGCTTTTGTCCCTCTTTTGTGCTGAATGCTCGTGGACTCGTATCTTCGTTTGCCTGGGAGTACGTGATATATGTGATTGAATCTTCTATAGGATTGCGAGGAGTTCGATGATGACTCCCGCCCGTTGTCGGCCGTCAAATTGAAGAAGAGGCTGGCAAGTACTTTCCCTGCCCACCACGACTCCAAGAGGGTGGGGCAGAAACCTATTTTATATCATGGCGAAGGGGTGATGGCAATGGGGTGCCCGATCTTCCGTTAGGCAAAGATAATTCTCGATTTGGTGGAAATTTGACACTCACGATCCGGCTTCTGATCACCAGGACCCGAACCCTGCAATCACAGTACCACGTCTCCTCTCGTTATCAACCGTGCGCTGCCTGGTTGACCTCGCCACGAAGGCTAATCCCTGCATGCGAATCAAAGAACACAAGCAAGAACAAGAAAGATTGCAACTCAATTGCAGATGAATGATTATACTCTCGAGTTGGGGTCTCACAAACCGATAAACGGCGAAACTGTTCAAGGACAGAATAATCTAAGCAAAACCCGACTTAAACAGCGGTGGCTACGGAATATATACGAGTTAGGATGTCCTAGGGTGAGGGTTTGCCCTGTGAGGGGCACACTCCTCATGGGTTTAGCCCACGACACAATTACAAGGCCCAAGGCCCAAAACAGACTTGGACTAGAAGAGTTATGTGTCTTGTTTCAACGATTCTGGACATTTCAGGAGGAATTTTGATGTGAAACCAAAACCATCTGAAAGTAGACTTCATATGCTTTCCAACAAGTACTTGTAGGCCCTGTAACTCCATCTGGATCAAAAGTTATGACCGTTTGAAATTGACGTTGTCTCCCAGCCCGAAACTGAAACGGTCTCGGGAATAGGATTTTACTTGCACATGTTGTCTTCACTTCAATATGTGGTTTCTTGAGCTATTCTCCATGGTCTTCTCCCAAGTTCCTAAGAACAATAAAATCATCACAAGAATTAAATAGCATGCCATTTGTAGAAATATTCTCATGTAAGCTTAGGAACGCATTCACCTGGCGATTAAGTTGACGAGCACGTGCACGAGTAATTGGTCCTTGGATCGGTTGCACATCTTGTTCATCATGAAGAGGTTGTAAGTGTGTATCTAAAGACATGATGTCCTCATCATCCTCCCCCTCTTGATTTGGAGTCGTCCTCGACTCAAGGTCATCTTCTTCACCCAAGTAAGGCTTCAAATCAGCAACATTGAAAACATCACTCACACCATAATCTGCAGGCAAATCAATCTTGTATGCATTATCATTTATCTTTGCAAGAACTTTAAAAGGACCAGCAGCTCGAGACATTAATTTTGACTTGCGCAAAGTAGGAAACATATCCTTTCTTAAGTGTAACCAAACAAGATCACCAGGTTCAAAAATAAGCTCCTTTCTACCTTGACTACCAGCAAGTTTATATTTTGCATTCATACGCTCAATATTGTTCTTAGTGGTCTCATGTAACTTAAGCACAAATTTAGCCCGTGTCTTAGCATCAAAATTTACTTTTTCTGAAAATGGTAAAGGCAATAAGTCAATTGGAGCGCGAGGGTTAAAGCCATATACCACCTGGAATGGGCTCATCTTTGTGGTGGAGTGCAACGAACGGTTGTAGGCGAACTCCACATGTGGAAGACATTCTTCCCACATTTTCAAATTAGTCTTTAAAACAGTCCGCAACATCGTTGACAAAGTACGATTCACCACCTCCATTTGTCCATCGATTTGGGGGTGGCAAGTTGTAGAAAATAGTAACTTCGTCCCCAATTTTCTCCACAACGTCATCCAAAAATGACTCAAAAACTTGGTATCTCGATCTGAAACAATTGTATTAGGCACACCATGTAGACGAACGACATCCCTGAAAAACAAATCAGCAACTATGGTAGCATCGTCGCTCTTATGACAAGGAATGAAATGTGCCATTTTAGAAAATCTATCAACAACAACAAAAACACTATCCCTCCCCCTCTTTGTCCTAGGCAATCCTAAAATAAAATCCATAGAAATGTCTTCCCAAGGAGCACTAGGGACGGGTAGAGGCATATAAAGACCATGTGGATTAAGACGGGACTTAGCTTTGTTACAAGTGCTGCATCGTGCAACGTATCGTTCAACGTCACGCCGCATTTTTGGCCAAAAGAAGTGAGTAGCCAGCACATCCTCCGTCTTCTTCACTCCAAAATGTCCCATCAATCCACCTCCATGTGCTTCCTGCAAAAACAAAAGACGAACAGAGCTTGCAGGAACACACAATTTGTTAGCTCGATATAACAATCCTTCATTCATCACATATTTATTCCAAGCTCTTCCCGCTCGACAGTGATCATAAGCTTCTTTAAAATCCAAATCAGTAGCATATAATTCTTTTATTGTCTCCAATCCAAAAATTTTATGATCAAGTTGAGATAACATAGTATAACGCCTGGATAAAGCATCAGCAATCACATTGTCCTTGCCTTTCTTATGCTTAATGATATATGGAAAGGACTCAATAAATTCTACCCATTTAGCATGTCGTTTATTCAATTTAGCTTGACTTCGAATATGTTTCAAAGACTCATGATCAGAATGTATGATAAATTCCTTTGGCCATAGATAATGTTGCCAAGTCTCTAATGTTCAAACCAAAACATATAATTCTTTCTGATAAGTTGAATAGTTCAAACTAGATCCTGACAACTTCTCACTAAAGTATGCAACTGGCTTACCTTGAATAAGCACACCTCCAATCCCAATCCCACTTGCATCACATTCAAGCTCAAAAACCTTACCAAAGTCAGGAAGTTGGAGTAGTGGTGCATGAGTCAACTTCTCTTTAAGCAAATTGAAAGCGTCTTCATGTGCTTGTCCCCATCGAAAAGGAACGCCTTTCTTTGTGAGCTCATTCATGGGTGCAGCAATGGTGCTGAAATCTCGCACAAAGCGATGGTAGAATCCAGCTAACCCAAGGAAGCTCCGCACCTGTGTGACCGATGTAGGCGTCGGCCAACTCTTGATTGCCTCTATCTTGGTCTCATCAACTTCAATTCCCTGTGGAGTCACCACATAACCAAGAAAAGAAACTCGTTCCGTGCAAAAAGTGCACTTCGCAAGGTTACCGAACAAACGTGCATCTCTCAAAGCTTTAAAAACAGCACGTAAATGTTTCTTATGTTCATCTAAAGACTTGCTGTAAATAAGTATATCATCAAAGTAAACCACCACAAATCTACCAATGAAAGTGCGTAAAAACTCATTCATGAGTCGCATAAACGTACTTGGAGCATTAGTCAAACCAAAAGGCATCACTAACTACTCATACAAACCAAATTTAGTTTTAAACGCGGTCTTCCATTCATCACCCAATTTCATTCTAATTTGGTGGTATCCACTACGCAAGTCCACTTTAGAGAACACAACAGAGCCACTCAATTCATCAAGCATATCATCTAACCTAGGAATAGAATGACGATATCTAATAGTTATGTTGTTAATGGCTCTACAATCCACACACATGCGCCATGATCCATCTTTCTTAGGCACCAAAATAACAGGAACAGCACAAGGGCTAAGACTCTCACGTACATACCCTTTTTCAAGCAAGTCTTGCACTTGACGCTGAATCTCCTTAGTCTCTTCGGGATTGGTCCTGTATGGCGCACGGTTTGGCAACGCAGCTCCCGGGATCAAATCAATTTGATGCTCAATTCCCCTCATAGGTGGCAGCCCCGGGGATATCTCACTTGGAAATACATCAGCAAACTCCTGCAAAAGATTAGTAATAGCAAGTGGCAAAGAAAGAGGCAAGTCCTCAAGTGTAAAGAAAGTTTCCATGCAAACCAAAGCATAGCAAATAGATTCATTAACATTTAACTCAGAAATCTCAGATTTAGTAGCTAACATGGAAACTCCTTTCAACTTAAGTGTGTCTTTCCTAGCAGGTGGCTCTTTTTTCTCCTTCTTAGGTGGAAACACATCTTTAGCTACTTGCTGATTTTCAGACTTAGATTTTATCTCAGCACGCGCTATATCATCCTTCAAAATTTCAGCAGGGGTCATTGGTAGCAACTCAATCTTTTTGCCATTATGTGAGAAAGTGTACGTGTTAGTTCTACCACGGTGCAGCACATCCCTATCATATTCCCAAGGTCTACCCAAAAGCAAAGAACATGCTTGCATAGGCACGACATCAAAATTTGCACTATCATGGTAATTGCCAACAGAAAATTGCACTCTCACAACTTTACTCATCTTCAACTTACCACAAGAGTTGAACCATTGGATGGAGTAAGGCCGTGGATGTGGTTGTGTAGGCAAACCTAGCTTGTCAACCAAATCTGAACTAGCAAGGTTGCTACAGCTTCCGCTATCAATGACAACACGGCATGCTCTATTATGAACCATGAACCTTGATTGGAACAAATTGTGGCGTTGATTTTGCTCCGCCTTCTCCATTTGAGCACTTAGCACCCGTTGTGCTACAATGCTCAGGTACTTGCTTGAATCTTCTGCACCTATGTGCTCCACTTCCTCATCGCTCTTGTCTTCATCACCTGCATTGTTAGTGCCATGTGCTAATTCATCATCAACATCACTAGCACTAGTGTACTCACCATCATCTGTAGCAATGAGGACTCTCTGATTTGGGCAATCACGTTGCACATGGCCCATCCCTTTGCACTTGAAGCACTAGATGTCTCTTGTTCGCCCCATGGAAGCAACCGATGATGCACTTTTTGCGGGTGCCTGCGAATGAACAGATTTACTCACCTCGGTCGCACGGGATGTTGGCGCCAATGTCTCTGATCGTGCCCGAGTGGTGGAGGGTGTAGCAGTTCGGCCAGTGGTGGAGGTACTTTTTCCGGACCCAACGGGCGGCCTCGATGTAGACGTGCTTCCCCAATTGTTCCTTCTCAATGGTTGCCTTCCCTGCAATTCCTGTTCAGCTAATATAGCTAGATGAAACAATCGGTTAAGAGAATTGTATTCTTTGTATTGAATAATGTCCTGAATTTGACGTCTCAACCCCCCATAAAATCGAGCCATCTTATCCTCCTCATCCTCCTCTACCTCACAACGCAACATTCCTATTTGTAGCTCCTGAAAGTAATCTTCTACAGATTTTTCTCCTTGGTCTAAGCGTTGCAACTTATTTCTCAAATCACGTTTGAAAGATGGAGGAATAAACCTACCCTGCATTGCTCGCTTTAGTCTATCCCATGTGTCAGGTTCTAGGCCAGATTTAACTAGCTCATTCTACCAGATAATGGCAAAATCCTTGAACTCACTAGTTACTTGCCTAACCCTATGGACTTCAGGAACTAGATGGGAATTAAATTTTTGCTCTACGGTCATCTCCCAATCCAAATAAGCTTCAGGGTCATATTTTCCCGAAAATGAAGGCAAGGTAAATTTAACTTTAGCAAAAGGATCATCGTTACCTCGCCCTTGGTGGCGGTTACCTCCCATACCTCCCATACCTCGCCGATTGAATCGCAGCCGTTGTCGTAGGCGCTCTTCACGAAGTGTATCACGTGCGTCGCTATTGTTGGCTTCCTCTTCTTCATTATCTCCGTCATCGTCAACAAGTGGTGGTGTTGGCTGACGGTTTGCTACCAGTTGCTCGACGCGGTTAGTGAGGGTGGTAATGCTCCCCACGATAGCCTGGAGGTCTTCCCGCATAGCATTCACGGCAGCTACATTCTCCTCAATCTTCTGATCCAATTAACGATCTCCTCTTTTGAAGCACAATCAGCAAAATCATTCACCTCACCTGCCATGGTTAGTAGAAAATAGGAAACAAACAGTAGAAAAGTATTATCCCTATCAACTACTACTATGCAAGGATAGTGGACACTCGCAAATGGAAGCACCTTACCGAGCTCTTACAAGATTCTGAGACTAGCGAGCAAGGAATGGTACAACTGGTGGCTGGTTCGTGATACCTTGCGGGCGTGATCCAGCGATTGCAAGGGTCGAGACCGTGCTGACCAGAAGTATATATGTGGAGCTTGGGAGGCCAAAAATATTAGTGGCACACAATTCAATAACAGATAGTAATGCTGAAAAAATGTCCCAAGCACTTGTCCTAGTTGCTGGCCTAAACGAGTTCTAAACCAGATGTGATAAAATAAGGGCGACCAACAAGTATAAAAGGACAGCAACAAAGAAGTAAGGACAAGGTAAGAACACAGCATAAAACAGCACAACAGATGGCTCCCTGGTGTGTCCAATGTGCTCCTCTCCTTTTTTTTCTTTTTTTTTTCTTTCACACCTTTTTTTTTCTTTTCTTTTTCTAATATTTTTTCTCAACTAGGAGCACAGGAACAGCAACCTCAGGAAGGTGGTAGCTCAATCTGGTATAAGGTGTGAGCTGTGGAAAAACACGAGCGTGCTTTAAAAAGCGTGCTAGAACTTCGGAGTGCGAAAACCCAATCTTCTAGCCTGAATTTTACAAAACGGATTTCGGCAAAGCCGACGAAGTGGGGGGGGGGTTAGCGGATGGGAAATTTTTCGTAGATGTCCGTAGACTATTTATTTGCCTGATTCCGACTCCGTATGTGAAAGTTATGGCTGTTTCAAGGAAGGCCCTCCGTATCAGTGTTTTGGTGGAGGCTGAAGCAGAATCAGGTGGTGAAAACGGGGATGATATGGTGGCGGTGGCTACTGGAGAGGTGGATGGTGATGTAGGACATGATATATGACACTAAAACAGAACACACAAAGGCCAACACTTGCACAAGATAGCTAATATATGGAAAAACAGAGACGATGGTGGTGGTGGCTAGGGTTTGTAGGGGTGCGGTGGATGGATCACGAACTGGACTCAAACACAATCTAAGCCAGCAACCAAACTCAACCTAGGACACCAACTCAACACTACAGACTCTGAAACAGAATTATGCAAAAGGCTAAACACGGTTGTAGGACAGGGGAAAAACCTACGACTACCAATTTTCTTCTTTTGTGGCTTTTCTGGACTCTAGGTATAGGAAAAACAAAGATTGAACAGGATGGAAAAGATATACCTAACGGGCAATCTTCGCTCTGATACCACTTGATGGCAACGGGGGGGTGCTCCATCTTCCGTTAGGCAAAGATAACTCTCGATTTGGTGAAATTTGACACTCACGATCCGGCTTTTGATCACCAGGGACCCGAACCCTGCAATTGCAGTACTTCCACGTCTCCTCTCTTATCAACCGTGCGCTGCCCGGTTGACCTCGCCACGAAGGCTAATCGCTGCATGCGAATCGAAGAACACAAGCAAGAACAAGAAAGATTGCAACTCAATTGCAGATGAATGATTATACTCTCGAGTTGGGGTCTCACAAACCGATAAACGGCGAAACTGTGTTCAAGAGGCAGAATATCTAAGCAAAATCCGACTTAAACAGCGGTGGCTGTGGAAATCTATACGAGTTAGGACGTCCTAGGGTGAGGGTTTTGCCCTGTGAGGGGCGCACTCCTCATGGGTTTTGCCCACGACACAATTACAAGGCCCAAGCTGCAAAACAGACTATTCGGATTGGAGGAGTTACGGTCTTGTTTCGACGATTCTGGACAATGCTTAGGAGGAATTTTTTGATGTGAAACTAAAAACCATCTGAAAGTAGACTTCATAAGCTTTCCAACAAGTACTGTAGGCCCTGTAACTCTTTCTTGGATCAAAAGTTATAACCGTTTGAAATTGACTGTTGCCTCCCAGCCCGAAACTGAAACGGTCTCGGGAATATGAGTTTTACTTGCACTGTTATCTTCACTTCAATATGTGGTTCTTGAGCGTATTCTCCATGGTCTTCTCCCAGGTTCCTTAAGAACAAAAAATCATCACAAGAATTAAATTAGCATGCCATTCGTAGAAATATTCTCATGTAAGCTTAGGAACGCATTCACCTGGCGATTAAGTTGACGAGCACGTGCACGAGTAATTGGTCCTTGGATCGGTTGCACATCTTGTTCATCATGAAGAGGTTGTAAGTGTGTATCTAAAGACATGATGTCCTCATCAAAATGTTTTCTAGTAGTCGGAGAAGACCTATACCGAAGAAGTGCATCTAGAGTCCTCATGCGCTGCGTCACACCTAAGGAGGGCAAGCAAATTCTGCAATCAATTCACCCAGGCATATGTGACAACCATGCCGCATCTAGGACGTTAGTCGGAAAGGCTTACAGGCAGGGATTTTTCTAGCCAACGGCAGTAACAGATGCTAAAGTCATAGTTCGCACATGCGAGGGTTGTCAATTCTACTGCAAGACGGGACAAATCTTCTAGCCCAAGAACTTCAAACCATCCCAATCTCTTGGCCCTTTGCAGTCTGGGGGCTTGACATGGTCGGGCCCTTCAAGAAAGCGCCAGGAGGGTTCACACACTTGTTCGTCGCAGTGGACAAATTCACAAAGTGGATTGAGGCAAAACCCATTGCTACCATAACAGCTGCACGAGCTAAAGGACTTCATCATGAGTATACTATATCCGATTCGGGTTCCTAACCACATCATAACGGACAACCGGTACTTAGTTCACGGGCACCGTATTTCAAGATTTCTGTGATGACTTTAGCTTCAAGATCTGTTATGCTTCTGTGGCACACCCATGGAGCAATGGGCAGGTCGAGCGTGCTAATGGCATGGTCTTACAAGGTATCAAGGCTAGGATATTCAATGATCCGTACTTACAAACCATATTATGTAGGTGGGTACAAGAACTCCCATCTGTTCTCTGGTCTCTAAGAACCATGATTAGTCGTGCAACAGGGCATCCCCTTTCTTTCTGTGGCTCTATGGTGAGGCTTGTGTACCAACCGAGTTAAAGTTCGGCTCTCTGCGAGTTCGGGCCTACTCAGAAGATAAATCCAACGAAAATCGACTGGTTTAACTCGATCAGTTGGAGGAAGCTAGGGACATCGCAATCATCCAGTCGGCAAAGTATCTTCAAGGCCTATGTCGTTATCGCAGTCGAACTGTCCGTGGCCATGCCTTTTTGGGGGGATCTCGTCTTGAGAAAAATACAAATCCCACCAAAGATAGGCATAAACTGTCCCCCTATGAAGGCCGTTCATTATTGCTAAGGTGACTCAAGCCAGGCGCCCTACCGACTAAAGACTGAAGACGGTGCCTAGTCAGCAACTCATGGGAATATAGAACACCTACGTCCTTTCTATACTGAGTTTTGTACTTTCTCACATACATATGTAAAGTTTTTTGCTCTAATCACTACGTCGCTTGTTTCAAACCGAGTAGTGAGTCGGGTTGCATGTATTATATGTGCTTTGTTAACAAAATACAAGCTTGTTTTATCTAAGTTATGAAGTTTTATAGTGATTATGTTATGTTTTCCCGAGTATAGCTTTTTTTAGGTGAACGATTTTTATTAATTCCTATCGATTCTACTCGGCGCAGACCTATATAGTCGGGTAAGCTAATGAAACTTGGGAAGGAAAACCAAGAACTTGGTTGCATTGTACATATATTTACACATGACTTTACAAAAGATTTATATGCACCGACCGCATGATGGTTTGTTCTTACATTCCCAGGCCTTTGTGATCGCCTCTGCAGTTGGCCTCGCCTGGGTGATCAACTCCAGTGCTTCCTCAGGTGTTGTCTCTTCGGCAAACCCCTCACCGATGGCTTCGAGGTTCTACCTAGGGTCTAGATCGACTTGTGTCATGGTTAAGGGTTTGGGCCACGCTGACAGCAATGCGCTCATCCGAGTATTTTTTCAAGATACTCGGGGCTTCGTTAAGGTGCGCCTGCACTGGAGTTGTATTGTGAGCTGGCCGCAATTGTGAGTGAGATCCATAATGTTCAAGGAGCCCTTTCACGGATTTCGGCAAAGAATTTCCGCGTGACCCTTGATGACCTTAATCTCCTCTGCAAAAAGCTTGGAATTGGGTTTGGACGTTGGCTCTCGAAGCTGCTCAGATTCATTGACAAGTATACTTGTTATCTAAAACTGCAGTCGGAGTAACAAAAGGATTGGTTAAGGTTATTGTCAGAGGGAAGGCTTACTTTCGTTACGTCGGCATCTACTTTGGCTTTGGCCTTCTCCTGTTCAGTTTTAGCCTTTTCGACTTTCTTCAGCTCAGACTCTTGTTGTTTTTTCTCTTCTGTATGGGTCTTCAACTTGGCTTTGAGGGTTGTATATCAGAATAGTCAAGAACTCGAGATTACAGTCAAGACTCAATCGGGCAGTTGGGAAACAACAAAGCTGGAGAAATATACTTGGGATTTATTCAGGAAGACGAATACAGGAGACTTACTTCTAATCTTCTCGGCTAGCGCCCAATTTTCATCCCTGAGCTGGTCAACTGCTCCCCTTAGCCAAGTCTCCCTCTCTTGACTAGAACATTCCAGGTTTGCCTTGGAAGCCGGAGCTAGCCCAATCGTTGGAGATGGGGGGCGAGCTGGGTCAAGACCTTGTTCATTTTCTCTGAGCGGTCGACTATCTTCTGCTAGGAGCAAAAACAGAGCAAAATAGAGTCAAGAGGCACAGAGCCAATACAAGGAAGATTGTCAACAATTCCATGTGGCGAGAGTCATACCTGGACTTCCCGGGATGTGGTGATTGCGGCACGAAGAAGAACTTCGTGCTCCCTCTCCGCTGCCTCCTCATCATGCTCATAGCTTTCTACGGTCCCCTCGGGGGATACCCAGTGGAACGTCCTCGGGAACCTGCGGGGAGGGGCTTCAAGTTTGGGGAGATCCACTTCATCTGAAGACGACGACAATATGGATGGTGACAAGGACCTGCCTCCTGACTCGGCGGCCGCTGGGGCTTCAGGGGCTAGCTCAGGGGCTGGAGCAACGGCTTCAGCACTCGCCCTTTGGTAAGCCGGCACTAGCGGTCCTACTATCGGGATAGCTTCAGTTTCTACGACTGAAGTGGTCATCGGCTCAGCAGTTGAGCTTGTTGGTGTTGGCTCGGCCGGGGCTGACTCGACAACAGGAGCAGTCGGCATGGTTTTCTTGAGATCTATGTTTACTCGCCTCCTGCACAATGAGTCAAACATCAAGATACTACTACGTTGATCAAGATTTTCAGAAGATCCAAGATTGTTTACCTCTTGGAGGACTTGAACCTCCACGAGGGGGCTCCAGATGTCGGCGGTGGGGAACTGCGGGCTACCGGGCTAGTCGGCACGGCAGTCTGCGGTGGCACCACTCTTTGGGTTGACGATGCTGATCTCATACTTGGTAGCGCTAGCCTTGGGCTCGATGTTGCTGAGCCAGGTGGTGTTGGTCTCGGGCTTGGAGACGACGGCCTTGGACTCGGCGGCCTAGGAGCTATGCTGGTGGTATCTTTTATCTTTAGGCTCCCAGCTGCGGTACTTGGCTTGCTGGCTCTCTTCTTGCCCAGATCTGTGGAGGCCATGGGCCTCAGGTACCTCATCACAAGTATATGGGCCACTCGGATAGAGGATGGGTCAAGACTTGTAATTAGAGATATAATAGCACCCGGTAGATTTTGCCTTGTACAGAAAGGAATATACAGTCTTAGCCGGGTAAGATGTATCTCTAAGAAGGAAATTTGTTGGTCGTATCCGGCTGGGATTCCTATCTTGTACCCTTGTCCCCCAGTATATAAGGGGAGGCAGGCGCCCCATGAGGGCAGGAGATCATTGATCCACATACATCCTCAAAGGAATACCATCACAACTGGACGTAGGGTATTACCTCTCATCGAGGGCCTGAACCAGTATAAAATTTCCTTGTGTTCCTTTGCAGTCCATTGGATTTCCTGTCGCCGATTAGCCCCATAATCATATTGCCGGTGTAAAACATCGACAGTTGGTGCGCCAGGTAGGGGCTCCGGCGAGTTTCACATCTACAAGCTCGATGGATCCAGCAACCAGAGTTGATGGCGACAAGTTCTCCCCTGGAGACACGATAACCTTCAGCAGCCTCGACTTCATAGCCGACCAGATCGGTAACCTCACCTTGGCCGAAGCAGATCCAATCCAACCGGCCGAGGAACCAGCTGACTCTGCGCCAATCGGCTCACAAGACGCTGCAGTCACCTTCACCGATCTACTGTGGCAATCTTTCACTTCGCCAAGCCTCGGGACAACCCTCTCTTTCGGCGTTCAACTCACGCTAGGCCTCGAGCCAGCCCGGGCAGGGCTAGGAAGGGGGGAGATCGTCAACCTCCCACATGAGCTTGGCAACGCCGTAGATCTACACTTAATGTGGCAGACCCGATCCCCCACGGTTCAATTTGGACACGGCTCAGAGTCGTTTCAGATTGGATCTAGGGAGGTCGGAGTCATTCTTACTCCGATAAATTACTCGGACTCCGACTCTAAGTCGAACAACGGTTCGAACGCTAGTTCGGACTCTAGTCTAGCAAGTTTTCTCCTGCCCCGCGAGATCTTCATGGCTTCAACACCACCACCTGAGGTACGCCGACTACAAGAAGAGCAGCAGGAGGAGGCGCGCCGACTACGACAATAGGAGGAAGCTGACCGCGAGGCTTGCAATGACGGACTATGCAAGGCTGGGCAAGCCGCCCAGCAACAGATTCTCCAGACCAAAGTCGGCAACCACGACGTCTTCGTCACGCCACAACAGAATGTCGTGGCCGCCGCAACCCTGCTAGACACGCTCCAGCTTAGGCCTGATCATCAGGCCACCCCGACTATCGCCAAGATCAAGGTGATGATTACAGCTGCGGCTTGCTAGCAGCAATAGCAGTCGAGCGACACGCTTGTACCGACCAACCGGTCGGGTTCTCCGGCAGCAGGCTCATCTACATCAGCTTGGCGCTGGGCAGCTGGCTCAAGTCGGCAACATGAGGAGTCGCGCCAAACGTCACTCGGCGACACCAACAACAACAATCGGCGGCGCCACTAGTACGATCACTGACCTAACTAAGATCTCCGAGTCCAGCTACAACGTGATCTCCGCCACACCATCAATGCTCGGCGCCATGAACTCAAAGAAGACGAGAGTCGCTGACAGGAGGACGACTACGAACGCTTCGGCCTCGACCACGAGCGGTATAACCGCCGTAACAGGAGCTGGAGCCCTCACGAAGACAAAGGCGTTCCAGCCTTCACCCACGACCTCCAGGACATTGACTGGCCGTCGGGCTTCAAGCCTACAGGGATCGAGAAATATGACGGCAAAACCAACTCCGAGTCCTGGCTCACCGTATACACCCTAGTAATCCGAGCTGCCAGTGGTGACCACAAAGCCATGGCTAACTACCTCCCAGTCGCACTAGCCGACTCAGCGAGGACATGGCTAACAGGGCTCCCGAGGCGGTCGATTGGTTCCTAGGGAGAACTCAGGGAGCGGTTTATCACTAACTTTCAAGGGACCTACGAGAGGCCATCTTCAAAACATGATCTATATCAGCTCCACCAGAAGAAGAATGAGTCTCTATGAGAATTTATCAAGAGGTTCTCTGAGAAGCGTAACAAGATCCCCATGATCAAGGACGAGGCCGTCATCGCTGCCTTCCGCAAGGGAGTAAAGGATGCCCCCTTCATCGCGAAGTTCACTCGGAAGCCACCATCCTTCATCTGGGCTCTCTTCGACATGGCAAACAAATATGCCGACTCAGCTGAAGCAGTCGCCGAGGCCCTCGACGAGAAGGAGTCCCAACAGAAAGAACAAAAGGTGAAAGCCGACAACGAGCCATCCCAAAATAAGTCCGGCAACCGCAAGCGGAAATTGGACAATGAGGTGGCCAACATGGAGCGTACTCGGTCGTGGCCCCAACGGAATACTGACTACCAGAAGGTCATGAACGGTCCATGCCCCTTCCACGCCTAGGGCAAGCACGCGGCCAAAGACTGCTTCATGCTCAAGAAGTTTGCTTTCGAGCAGGCTTCAACGACTGGCGCCGACAAGAGCAAAGACAAGCCAGATTAGGACCCGGCCGACAATTTCCAAGATCCCTAGGCCGAGTTAAACCACATCTTCAGAGGGCCGTCTGCGTATGAGTCTAAGCGCAAATAGAAGCTAACAGCACGCGACGTCAATGCCATCTCTACGACAGATGCCCCCCAATATTTGCGTTGGTCAGAGACGTCCATCACATTCACCCGTGCTAATCATCCAGATTGGGTATCACACCCGAGGCGCTATCCACTCGTCTTGGACCCGGTCGTCAAGAACATCAAGTTGAAGAAGGTTCTCATAGACGGAGGCAGCGCGCTCAACATCCTCTTCACCAAGACCCTGGATGAGATAAAGATTCCTCGTTCAGAACTGCGGCCGAGTACGACGCCCTTCCACGGGATAATCCCCGGCCTGTCTTCAACCCCACTCGGGCCGATCACCTTGCCAGTCACCTTTGGCACACGGGATAACTTCCGCATGGAGAACATCTGCTTTGAGGTCACCGACTTTGAGACCGCGTACCACGCGATACTCGGACAACCGGTACTTGCCAAGTTTATGGCGAAACCGCACTATACATACATGCTGCTCAAAATGCCAGGGCCAGCAGGAGTCCTCACCTTCCGCAGCAACGTCAAGCAAGCCTTCACCTGCGACAAAGAGAGTTGTGAATTGGCTCAGTCCCAAGAGGCTGCAGTCGGGTGCAACAGCATTCGGCAAGCCATCACAACCGAAGTCGAGGAAGATCAAGTTCTAGCCAAGAAAGCAGCGAAGTAGGGAATTTCAGTGGACTCTGACACGAAGAAGATCCCCCTGGACCCTTCCGACCCCTCCAAGACTGCTCTAGTCGGGACCGGACTCGACCCCAAATAGGAAGACACGCTCGTCACCTTCCTCCAAGCCAACAAGGATATCTTCGTGTGGAAACCGTCCGACATGCCGGGCGTACCAAGGGAGGTGATTGAGCATGCCCTCAACGTGAAGACAGACGCCAAGCCAGTCAAACAACGACTGCGGCATTTCACTAAAGACCGTAAGGATGCTATTCAGGAGGAGATAACCAAGCTTCTCACAGCCGGGTTCATCAAAGAGGTCTATCACCCGAACTGGCTGGCAAACCCAGTTCTGGTCCAGAAGAAAAACGGTAAATGGCGCATGTGCGTCGACCACACTGATCTCAACAAGGCGTGCCCCAAGGACCCATTTGGTTTACCAAGAATAGACTAGGTGGTGGATTCAATTGCAGGGTGCGACCTTCTCAGTTTTCTCAACTGCTACTCGGGATACCACCAAATCAGCCTGAAGGAGGAGGAGGACGACTACCTAAAGACGTCTTTTATCACGCCGTTTGGAGCGTATTGCTACATCACTATGCCGTTTGGTTTGAAAAACGCTGGAGCAACGTATCAACTAGCAATTCAGCGGTGTCTACACACTCAGATCGGGCGCAACGTGGAAGCCTATGTCGACGACGTGGTCATCAGGACCAAGTCCAAAGAAGACCTTATCGCTGACCTGGAAGAAACCTTCCAAAATCTTCGAAGATTCAAGATGAAGTTGAACCTGGAAAAGTGCGCCTTCGGTGTGCCATCCGGCAAGGCACTCGGCTTCATCGTCTCGCATTGTGGCATCGAGGCCAACCCGGAGAAAGTCAACGCAATAAAAAACATGGCACCCCCGACTACCCAGAAGGACGTCCAAAAGCTGACAGGCTGCATGGCGGCACTCAGCCGATTTATTTCCCGACTGGGCGAACGGGGCATGCCTTTTTTCAAGCTATTGAAGAGAGCAGACAACTTCCATTGGACTCCCGAAGCCTAGCAAGCCTTCGAAGACTTCAAGCAATTTTTCACATCACCCCCCGTGTTGGCGTCACCCGTGCCCCAAGAACCGCTAATGCTATATCTGGCGGCAACTACTCAGGTAGTTAGCATGGTGCTGGTGGTCGAGCAATCTGAACAGGGTCACTTCCAAAAATTCCAAAGGCCAGTCTACTTTATCAGCGAAGTCCTTGCCGACTCGAAGACGAGATACCTGCAGGTCCAGAAGCTGCTCTATGGCCTACTCATCACTGTCCGGAGGCAGGTGCACTATTTCCAAGCACATCAAGTCACCGTGGTCACATCGTTTCCACTCAGGGACGTCCTACATAACCGCGAGGCCACCGGCCGAATCGCTAAATGGGCGCTCGAGTTGATGGCGTTCGACATCACCTTTCAGCCACGGACATGAATCAAATCACAAGCTCTAGCCCACTTCGTGGCCATGTGGACAGAAGTTCATATGCCTACATCAATAGCGAAGCTAGAGTACCGGACAATGTACTTCGACGGTTCTCTATAGATCGGTGGCACCGGGGCTGGTGTCATACTGACGTCGCCCACCGGTAAAAAACTCAAGTGTGTTCTACAAATCCACTTCCCGGCTTCCCACAACGTCACCGAGTACGAGGCACTTATCCTGGGTTCCGCATTGCTATATCACTCGGCATACGTCGGATGGTTGTGCGCGGGGATTCTCAACTCATGGTGAACCAAGTCATGAAGGACTGGACATGTCTCGACGACACCATGGCGGCATACTGTCAGGAGGTTTGCAAGCTGGAAAATAAGTTCGATGGGCTGGAGATAACACACATCCTACGACAATACAGTGACGCAGTAGATGAATTGGCAAATATGGGATCCAAGTGAGAAGCGGTCCCGACAGGGATCTTTGTCGAGCAACTCATGGAGCCGTCAGTTAAGAAGAAACCAGTGCCAGAGCAGTCGGGAGGCGAACCTACCCCGGCAAGAGAAGAGGTGCTGCCCATATGTCAAGATTGGCAGACTCCTGTTCTCAAATTCATCCTGGACGATGAACTCCTAGAAGATCGCAGTCAAGCCGAACAAATCAAACGTCAAAGCAAGAGTTTCCTAGTCGTTGGAGAAGACCTGTACCGAAGAACTGCATCTGGTGTCCTCATGCGCTGCATCACCACCGAGGAGGGCAAGCAGATTCTGCACTCGATCTACTTGGGCATATGTGGCAACCATGCCGCATCTAGGACGTTAGTCGGAAAGGCTTACCGGCAGGGATTTTTCTAGCCAACAGCAGTAACAGACGCCAAAGACATTGTCCGCACATGCGAGGGTTGCCAGTTCTATGCAAGACAAACCAACCTCCCAGCCCAAGAACTTCAAACAATCCCAATCTCTTGGCCCTTTGCAGTATGGGGGCTTGACATGGTCAGGCCTTTCAAGAAAGTGCCAGGAGGGTTCACACACCTGTTCGTCGCAGTGGATAAGTTCACCAAGTGGATTGAGGCCAAACCGTTGCAACTATAACAGCGGCACGAGCAAAGGACTTCATCATGAGTATATTATACCGATTTGGGGTCCCTAACCGCATCATCACAGACAACGGTACTCAGTTCACGGGCGGCATTTTTCAAGATTTCTGTGACGAGTTCGGCATCAAGATCTGCTATGCGTCTGTGGCACACTCGCGGAGCAACGGGCAGGTTGAACGAGCCAATGGTATGGTCCTACAAGGTATCAAGGCTAGGATATTCGACTGACTACAACCATACGCGGGCCGGTGGGTCCAAGAGCTTCCATCTGTTCTCTGGTCTCTCAGAACCACGGTTAGTCGGGCAACAGGGCAATCCCCTTTCTTTCTGGTCTATGGTGCCGAGGCTGTGCTACCAACCGAGTTAGAGTTCGGCTCTCCGCGAGTTTGGGCTTACTTAGAAAACATCTCCAACAATACCCGATTGGTCGAACTAGATTAGTTGGAAGAAACGAGGGATATCACAACAGTCCAGTCGGTAAGGTATCTTCAAGGCCTGCCTCGCTACCACAATCGCAATGTCCGTGGCCGCGCCTTTTTGGTTAGAGATCTCGTCCTGAGAAAAATACAAACCACCAAAGACAGGCACAAACTATCCCCAATCTGAGAAGGGCCGTTCATGATAGCTGAGGTCACACGGCCAGGTGCCTACCGACTGAAGACTGAAGACGGTGCCCTCATTGGCAACTCATGGAATATAGAACAACTACGTCCTTTCTATACCTGAGTTTTATAAATTTCATGTGTACAGTTTTCCTCTGACTCACTATGCCGCTTGTTTCAACTGAGTAGTGAGTCAGGGGCTGCATGTATTACATGTGCTTTGTCAATAATATACGAGCCTATTTTACTTAAGTTATGAAGTTTTACTATGACCTTTCTATGCCTGCCTGAGTACAGCTTTCTGCGGTGAAAGCTTTTATTAAGTTCCTATAGATTAACTCGGTGTAGGATATATGGTCGAGTAAAGCTAATGACAACTGAGTAATAGTCTAAAGCTTGGCGGCATTGCACATATATTTACACATGTTCTTACAAAAAAACTTATATACACACCGACTGCATGATATATTGTTGTCGGAGGACGAAACCTCGACTGCGGGAAGTCCGGGGACCCCCCTTTGAGATTCGGCCAGGGGAGTAGTTCTCAGGCGAAGTCGGTGTCAGTGTGTATCAGCGGAACGATGGATGGATCGAAAGGAAGAAAGCACACAAAGAAGACAGGAGGATTTAGACAGGTTCGGGCCGCTCGGAGGCGTAATACCCTACTCCTGTATGGTTTGCTATGTGGGAGAATGGATGAATGTGGATTGTTGTTTACAGTGTGTTCTTCCCGGGGAGCTCGGGCCCTGGGAAGCTCTACTCTAGCGGTCTCTGGAAGCTATCTGAGTTGAGTCAGCCGGTACTTAGCTAAGTCGCCGGAGCTGAACCTGCTCAGTCTGGGGCACGGATCCTCCTTTTATAAGTCAAGGGGAGTCCACATTGCCAGTATACGGAGAGAGAGGTTTCTGATGAGTTCTCCTGTTGCCGCCTCTGCCTGCGACGCCCACGCCGGCGTTGGAGGAACGTCCAGTCACTCATGCCCGCCTGCTGTGCCCAAGCCGGAGTTGGTATGCAGTGGGCGGTGAAGTCGTGGTGATGTGACGGTGCGTCAGGTCATCTGATCGTCTGGTCATCTGCTCCTTTGACTCTGGCGCACGCCCTCACCACCGAAGTCAAAAGCCTCTGACTGTACAGGAGCGGGTGACAGGCGCGTCACGCCCCGTCACCTCATCATCAATGCGGGTGGTTGGAGAGCTGGTCCGCTCTTGGAGAACGCGCCTCGGGACTGTGCGTGTGGGTCCCGGGACTGGGGAGATCGGCACCCGGGACCGGGAGGATCGGCTCTCGGGCAGCCGGCAGTCGGCCTCGGGGCCGGGCATCGGCTCCCGGGAGCAGCCGGCAATCGGCACCTGGGTGCCGGGGTGACCGGCGCCCGGGACCGGGGGATGCGCATCCGGGCCCGGCCAGTGCCCGGGCTCCCGGGTACTCGGCGGGAGAGTGGCCGTAGCTGGCTTTCTCTTGCGCAAAACGTGGATTCTGGAGTATTTGCCGCGGCCGAAGGCCGTCGCGTCCCCGGGGACTGGGGGACCCCTAGTCCCATTTCGCCGACAGTGGCCCCTGGCCCTGTTGCTCAGCCGGGATCAGCCCTGGGCAGGAACAGGGCCACGTCTTGAAGAAAAGAGGGGACGCGGGGTGGCAGTTCCCTTCTAGCTCTGCCCGTGGCTATCCTCCAGACCCGGGGGCCCTCCATGCCCCCGAGCGCGCAGCAAGGCTACTGGGAATAGGATGTCTTTACAGATAGATTTGTAAAAATGCTTCATGTGCCTAGGGATGGAGCTCGGACTCGCTTCCCTCGCGAGCCTCGAGACTGGGGAGAGGCATGTGCTCGGGACCCGGGGGCCCCGGCTATCATGCGGAGGATATGTGTCCGGGACCCGGGGCCCCGGACTGAAATGTGGTTTGATATATGCCGGGTTCTAGGGGCCTGGGCTTGAATATGGGATGTGAGACGACCTTCCGGACGCATTCTCGCCGGGGCGGTGCTGTCCGGGCTATCGCGCCCTATTCCGGGTGTCGCGTTCCTAGGCTTGCACTCGCCTTGGCGAGGCCGCCCTGGTTCGGCACCTCGGTGTCGGGCCCGGGGCGCGTATTCGGGAATCCGTGCCTCGGCTCAAATATGTGCCCGGGACCCAGGGGCCCTGGACTGAAATGTGATTTGATACGTTTGGTCGACATGTGTCCGGGCACAGGGCCCGGGTAAGGATATGGACCATGTCGGGACGACTTCCTTGCCAAGGCGATGCTGGTTATGAGCGAGGAGCGGCGCATCGCTGAAGAAGTATTCCGGCCTCTGTTATATGCTCTCTGGTCCTGGCCTGTCAGGGGCCGTGCTCGGGCTCAGCTTCCTCGGGAGGGAGCGAGCTCTCGACACCGGGAGAAGATCCTCAACCGGGAACAGCCGATCAACCGGGAACGGACCAACCGGGAGGTGCCGATCTATCGGGAGCGGTCGGTCAACCGGGAGCAGCTGATCAACCGGGAACTAATCCACCGGGAGCGGCCGATCAACCGGGAGCGAGCGAACTCTCGAGACCGGGAGAAGACCATCAACCGGGAGGTGCCGATCTATCGGGAGTGGTCGGTCAACCGGGAGCAGCCGATCAACCGGGAACTAATCCACCGGGAGCGGCCGATCAACCGGGAGCGAGCAAACTCTCGAGACCGGGGGAAGATCATCAACCGGGAGCAGCCGTCCAACCGGGAATGTCCTCGGGCCCGCCACCGAGTTCTTCGTGGCGACCCGCTGGCCGGAGACCGCGGTGAGCACCTTGTGGAGCCGATGCCTGATGAAGAATCCTAGGGAGACGCCGGACCCCTTCTGACGCCGCGCGGGGTCCGGTCCGAAGAAGGCCAGCGACCTCTCCCCGTGCGGCGGCGTCTGCGGGCGCGAGCATCCGGTGAAGCCGATGGCCGACGAAGAGTCCGGGGAAGACGCCGGCTTCCTTCTGGCACCATCCGCAGCCGCCTTCGGGGCGCGGGGGCCCTCCATGCCCCCGAGCGCTTCCCCTCCGACGCTGCCCGAGGTCCGGTATGGAGCTCACCGGTGACCTCCCCCCGTGTGGCGACATCTCTGGGCCTCGCTCGTGCTTGCGCTCCGGTTTGCCTGTATTGTACAGAGAGAGATATCCGCATATGTATATGATCATGTTTACGTTTCGTACCTTTGCTTATTGTGTTGTTCAGAGTCCGCTCGTATTCGAGGCCCCGTGTCCGGGAGCGCCGAATACCGGGTGCGATCTTGACAGCTAGAGCCGGCAGCCGTGAATAGCCGCCGGGCCTGAGGCCCCTAGCCGGGCCCTGGCACAGCCGCCTGCCCTGGGAGCACGGGTCCCCGGGGCGCAAACAACCAGACGCGAGCCTTCCGGAGCGACGAAGTCCATAGCTTCGGCCCCTTCCGTCTTGCGGATCCGGGGGCCCTCCGTGCCCCCGGGCGTCGCTGGCTGAGGGGGTGCAACGAGGACAGTCTTTTGACTCACCTGGAGCCCTTCAGGGTCTGACTCTGACCGGGCGCGGGGTCCCCAGGCAGCGAAGTACCCGGCGCCTGGCCGGGGCCGGGTAGGAGCTGGGCAGGCCGGGCACCACAGCCGGTCCTAGGACCTAGGCTGTACATACAACGGGGGAAGAATGCAAACTGAGCGATATGTAAAGGTGGATAAGGTAACGTATCTGGACATTGCGAAGGGCGTCGTGGCACCGCGAGCACAGTCCCAAGGCCGGGAGCGTTGCTCGCCCCCGGGAACGTCGAGTATCGGACCGACTCGCCATGAACCGTCGTCGCGCCCAGGTCCCCTTCCCGGGGCCTTGAGCAGCCGCCTGCCCCGGGTGCTCGGTCCTCGACGGCTGCGAGGGGCCCAGGGACGAGTCCGGCAGGACGGTTGAGTCCGTAGTTTCGACCCCTCCTGTCTTCCGGGTCCGGGGGCCCTCCGTGCCCTCGGGCGCCCGTGGCCCTGGGAGCGCCGCGAGGCCGCGGGAACAAACTTGACCGGAGACGGGGTTGTCAGGCAACGGAGCATCCGGTGCCTCGCCGGTTGCCGGGGAGGAGCCGGCCAGGCCGGGCTCCACAGCCCGCGTCGAGGTTCGGAAAGCCTACCTAAAACCTGCCGGGAATTGGTGTAATCTGCACACGATGAATTGTGAGAGTATTTGGCTAGTTCCCTTGTCCACTACATGCTACGAATCGTGGCGTCGATCATCTCCCGATGGCGTCCTCGGAGTCGCGACCGTGTGGAGGAAAAGATCACGCATAACCATTTCACCCCCTACCTCCGGAAAGAACCAACCCCGAAGCTAGCTAGGCAAGGCGCCGGAGCCGCCGGGACCCGGGGCGCCTCCCGGAGGGCGTCCTTAGGTCCCCGCGAGCTCGACAACGCCCTGGACCAAGCACGTCGGGATATGATTACTCGTCGGTAGGGGACTGATGATAATGCGCGAACCCCAACCGTCGCACGGGCGCGGCCCGATTACACCCCCAAGGGATGAGACAGCCACGAGCGCAACACATGGAAACAGACGAAAGGGACGACACCGGGAAAGATATTAAAATGCTGTTTATATGAAAGCGTATACACATGGGGGCCCCGGCCAGCGCCGAGATTTTGAGAAATCCGGTGCTGGCCCGAGCACACCGGAACTTACAGGATGTATTTATAGATGAAATTTGTGAAGATGCTCCTAGGCTTACCGAGCCCGGTGGGGAAACATAGATCATCGGGAGGGGGCTTTCCCACAGGGGGAAGGTTCATTTCATTCTGACTCGTGTGAGGACACGGCGGAGATTCTAACCCCCAACCTGAAGTGATCGGGCCCGAACCTTACGCCAAAGATAGCGCTTGAGGCCTTGCTGGTTATGAGTGACGTGGAGCGAAGCGCGCCACCTTCGTTCCTCGAGGAAGTTGAGGTCGCCGAGCTGCATGTTGTTGTGGTTGATGTCGCCATTGTAGCGCTGTACCCGAGAAGTGCCGAAGGTGAGTTCTGACGATAGCACGGCTTCGGCCCCGGACACCGGGAAGGAATGGGGTCTCCCCGGTCGCCCGGCTTGGAGTGGCACGATCCGCCCTCAGGACCGCCGGGAGCTTCGTCGCTCCACTTGACGCGATGCCTTCTGAGGTCGCTGTAGGATCTCGTCTTGAGGCTCCGCAGGATCTCCGTGTTCGCCCAGCTAGCCTGCCCATTGCTCGCAGGGTGGTCGGGGGAAGCGGAGGAGAGCTTGATGCCGACGTCGGAGCGGTACTCGTGGAAGAGCTCGCTCGTGGAACTGTGCGCCATTGTTGGTGACGATTTGATGCGGTGTGATATTGCAGTGTACCTCGCCGACGACGCTCACCTGCATTCGTCACGTGCTCCCCGATACCGGCCCGACGGGGGTCGGTAGCCCGGGTTCAACTCCCCCGGGAGTGAGCTCTTCGCGGCCGGGAGCATATATAGGTCTAGGGCCCGAGGGCCCCGACTGGAACGTGGTTTGATATATTGATACATGCTGGGATCGGGAGGCCCGGGCTTGAATATGGGAGGTGTCGGGACGACCTTCCCAGACTCGCTCTCGCCTCGGCAAAGCCGTCCGGGTTATCGGTCCCCATCTGGTTATGAAAATGTTTGAGGTTGTCCCGGGCGCCACGTTCCTAGGCCCGCTCTCGCCTTAGCGAGGCTGCCCTGGTTCGGGCTCCACGGTGCCGGGCCCAACAAGCGGATCCCGAGCCACATTGCTAGTATACGGAGAGAGAGGTTTCTGATGAGTTCTCCTATTGCCGCCTCTGCCTGCGACGCCCACGCCGGCGTTGGAGGAACGTCCAGTCACTCATGCCCGCCTGCTGTGCCCAAGCCGGAGTTGGTATGCAGCGGGTGGTGAAGTCGTGGTGATGTGACGGTGCGTCAGGTCATCTGATCATCTGGTCGTCTGCTCCTTTGACTCTGGTGCACGCCCTCACCACCGAAGTCAAAAGCCTCTGACTGTACAGGAGCGGGTGACAGGCGCGTCACGCCCCGTCGCCTCATTATCAATGCGGGTGGTTGGAGAGCTGGTCCGCTCTTGGAGAACGCGCCTCGGGACTGTGCGTGTGGGTCCCGGGACCGGGGAGATCGGCACCCGGGACCGGGAGGATCGGCTCCCGGGTAGCCGGCAGTCAGCCTCGGGGCTGGGCATCGGCTCCCGGGAGCAGTCGGCTCCCGAGAGCAGCTGGCAATCGGCACCCGGGTGCCGGGGTGACTGGCGCCCGGGACCGGGGGATGCGCATCCGGGCCCGGGCTCCCGGGTACTCGGCGGGAGAGCGGCCGTAGCCGGCTTTCTCTTGCGGAAAACGTGGATTCTGGAGTATTTGCCGCGGCCGAAGGCCCTCGCGTCCCCGGGGACTGGGGGACCCCCAGTCCCATTTCGCCGACAACTGTTTTTACATACCCAGGTCCCGGGTGATAATCTCTGCAGTCGGCCTCACCTTGGCTATCAGCTCTAGCGCCTCCTCAGGAGTCGTCTCCTCAGCAAACCCCTTCCCGATGGCTTCAATATCTGCCCTTGGGTAGATGGACTTGGTCATTGCCAGGGTCTGGGCCACGCCGGCAATAACATGCTCATCTAAGTACCTCTTTAGGGCACTCGGTGCATCTTTAAGGCGCTCCTCCAGTTGGAAGATGGTTCTGGAGCTGGTCCCCACAGGGCGGGGATCCATCCAGTCACGGAGCGCTTTCATGGACTCGGCAAGGGTTTCTCGTGACTCCTTGACTGCCCTGATCTCTTCTGCGAAAGCCTAAAACTGGATCTAGGAGTTGGCTCTAGCAGCTACCCTGGTTCACCCACAAGTAAACTTGTTAAACAAAGCTACAGATGGAGTAATCAATGGATTGGTTAAGATTAATGTCAGGACAGAGACTTACTCTTGTAGTCGGCCTCCCACTTGGCAATTGTCTTCTCCAGTTCAACTTTTCCCTTCTCGAGCTCGGTTTTGGCCTTTGTCAGGTCGGCCTTGTCCTTCTCAAGTTCGGCCCTGGCTCTCTCGGCCTCCTTCAGCTGGATTTCTCCCTCTGTTCGAGTCTAACTCAGCTTCGAGGGCTGCACGACAGATTAGTCAAGGACTCGACGTTGCAGTCAAGACAACATTGGGCAGTCGGAAACAACACAGCTGGAGAAATATACTAAGGATCTGGTTAGAAAGATACATCTTGGGGGCTTACCTCTTATCTCTTTGGCTTGGTCCCAATTTTCAGCCCTAAGCTGAGTAACGGAGTCCCTCAGCCAAGACTCCCTCTCCTGGCTGCGCCCTTCTCTTCGGCCTTCAAGGCCGGAGCTGGTCCAACTGATGGAGGTCGAGGTGCCCGATCTTTCGATGAGATTGATAGCTATCGATTTGTGGGTGGAGATGACCCTGGCAATCCGACTACAAATGCACGACGTCGCTTGCGCCTTAGCAATCGTTGAACCAACTCCGAGATGTTATTGATCCCACTGGCGGCGCGATCAACCTGAACACGAGGTTCAATCCCTGCGAGCAATCGAAGAACTAGCAAGAATATGACGTAGGCAATCTGATATTGAAATATGAATGAAGCAATAAATTGTATTGCGAACACAATGTTGGGATCACGAAGCTGTCTTGACAGGTGGTCGTCCGACACAACTGAAGAACAGAAGTTTGCACAAGGGCTAAACCTAAACTCAACGAAATCCAAGTCGTAACAAGGGAGGCGGCAGCTCTTAAATAGGGATACGACCAGGGAGGGACGTCCACCAAGGGTTACAAGGCCCATGGGCCCAAGTGGGGATGGCGCAGCACCCGTTTGACTCGGACTCAGGAACTAACGTGGATTGTTTTGATGATTGCGGCCGGCTCGGATGGAATTTGAAGATGAGATTGGATCCGTTGGAAAGTAGACTTCATAAGCTTTCCATGAAGTACAAGAACACCCCAAACGGAGTCCGTATGAGGAAGTTATGCCCATTTGAACTTGGTACCATCGTAGCAGTCCGAATCTGATTCCAGAACGAGTCCATCTCGAATTCTTGCTTGACTTGGTCCCTTTCCTTCATCCTTTCCCAGATTCCTAATCACAATTAAATTATTTGCATTAGGTAGCGGACTATCCTCAATAATATATGAACTTAGGAATGAATTCACCTGGTAATTAAGTTGACGAGCACGAGCTCGAGTAAGTGGTCCTTGTGATGAGGTAGTTGTATCCATGGAAGGGATGTCCTCATCACCAACTCTTGGAGCTGAGGGGCGACCCAGATCAAGACTTCACTCATCTTCTCCGAGCGATCAACAAGTTTCTACTCGGGAAAAAACAGAGCAAAACAGAGTCAGTCGTCAGATCACTCATGTGAGCAAGATAACCAAGACTACAGTACGACGAAGGTCATGCCTGGATCCCCTGGGATGCGGCGAGTGTAGCGTGCAGCAAGCTTTTGCGCTCCCTCTTCGTCGCAACCTCGTCATGCTTATAACTCTTTTCTGTTCCATCGGGCGCCGTCCAGTGGAACGTTCCCAGGAACTTGCGAGGAGGAGCTTCGAGCTTGGGGAGGTCCGGTTTATCCGAAGGAGGAGACAGCGATGACGATGATGACGACGACCAGGATGGCGACGGACTCCTGGCCCCCAACTCGGTGGCCTCCGGGGCCTCAATAGTTGGCTCAGGAGCTGCAACCGTGGCTTCGACAACAGGCGCCGGCTTAGGGGCTGAAGCAGTAGCTTCGGGAACCACCCCTTGGTCGGCCGGGGTTGCCAACCCTGCAGTCGGAACGGTCACAGCCTCTACGACCGAGCCTGCCACCGGCTCAGCAGGCGTGCTCGCTGGCTCTGGATCAGCGGGGGCAGGGTCGACAGCAGAGGCAGTCGGCGTAACCTCCTTAAGATTTATGTCAACCCGCTTCCTACATAACAAGTCAAGCATCAAGGCGCAACAATGCTGAACATGATTTTCAGAAGACCCAAAATGGCCTACCTCTTGGAGAACTTGAGCTTTTGTCCGGGAGATCCAAAGGGCGGCACTGGAGGGCAGCTGGCTGTTGGGCCTGAGAGCACGGCAGTCGGCGGCGGCACCTCTGTCCTGGTTGGACCCGTTCGCGGTGTGGTCGGCTGGGGTGCTTGAGTGCTCGGCGGCGCTGGGGTCGACCTTGTACTCAGCCGCGCTTGGGTTGGGCTCGATGTTGCTGAGCTCAACCGCGCCGGTCCCGGTCTAGGACTCGGTGGCCTAGGTGCTGTGCCGGCGGGGTCCCTTATCCTTAAACTTCTGGCTGCGGCACTCGGCTTCACAACCTTCCCCTTGCCCCGATTTACAATGGGCTTCTTCCCCGCTCTCTCGGAGTCGAGCTGGGAGGCAGGAGTACTTCTTGGCCTTTTCTTTGATTTCGTGGCCGACAACGGATGAGAGTTGTCATTAAACTCCTTGCACCACTGCAAACGATTCCATAATATACATCACACAATGCTGGATAATCATGGATACATGTCTACGAGCATTCATTACGGAAGAGAAGCAGATGTTACCTCGGGACAAGGCCAGTTCCGGTTATAAGCCGCGATGCAGCGCTCCGCGTCCTCGATCTCGATCACCCCATTGGAGAAATAGGTGAACAAGATCTCGGTCACTTCTTGCTGGCTGATCACCTCTTGGCTTTCTCGGTCGGGGTCGTCTTTCCCTTGATAGTCCCAGCAAAACTCGCTCCTCAACTTCAGCGGCTGAATGCGCCGGGTCAGGAAACGCTTGGCCACCCAAGGGCCAGTCAGGCCGGCTTCCTTAAACTTCTCCAACCTGGCCATCAACTGATGCACCTAGCCCATCTCTTTGAAGGTTGGGTCCAATGACCAATTGGTGCGAGATTGTCGGGGGCCCATTCTCCGGTGAATGCAGGCAAGGAGGGCACCAGATCGGAACAATAAAACCACTCCTTGTGCCAGCCTTTCAAGGAGGAGTTCAAAGGAAGGCTGATATATACCTTTTTCATCTCACTTCTTAACTGAAGGCCAGCCTCCCCAATCACCTAAACCTTGTTCTTGGAGGGTTGGGGCTTTTATGTGGATAAGTGCCTAAAAGAAGTTGAGGTGGGGTTCTACGCCCATGTAGCACTCGCAGAGAGTCACAAATATTGAGATTTGTAGGATCGAGTTGGGATTCAGATTCACCAACTCCAATCCGTAAAAATTAAGAAGACAGCAGAAGAACTCAGAAGACAGGGAGAAACAAACCCCAGTCAAGAAAGAGGCAAAAACAACAGTTTTGCGCGGATGGGGATTTAGGAACCGACTCACCTCGGCCGGCTGCCAGCGGATAATGTCACGGCTTTGCAGCCATAGCGACCTCTCCAGACCTCTCTAGCTTCGACGGCTGCAATCCGAGGGTCGCCACCCATCATCAAGACGCCCCATGTAAAATCTGCCACGCATTCGGCATGCTGGGGGACAAGAAATTTTGGGGGAAACTAGTCGGGGGCTTGGAGTGGACAAATGGATGTGCGGAATTGGCTCAGCTTTGGTGGGAGGAGCATAGCAATGGCGAAGCTAGCGGAGTGAGAAGCGAAATTTCCGGTGCGGAGCTAGGAAGACAAAACGATTGGTCGGTGGGGAAGATAGAGGAATGTTTTCTTCTCTCCCTCCAGCCTTTATAGAGCTGTGCTGACTAAATGAGTCTTGGGCCTACACGTTGGAAGCTGGGCCACGAAGATATGAGTTCCTATCAGTAGCACGCTCAATATGGCCCGCTAGTAAGGCTGAGTTAAAATCCGGCAGTAGCTGATGGCTACCAAACAGGACCTGATGAGGAAACAGATATGCTTCATGAAGGCCTAATTGCTAAACACACATGTGTTTGGGTATGCTATCTTATCCATCTAGGTATCGCGAGGATATTATCTTATAGGATCACAAGCTGGTCTTCATTAAATTGGGGATGCAGGTATCTTTCTGCGAGTACGACCTGACCACGCAATGGATTAATTTTTTCATAAAGTGGTACTCAGCCTACATGCTTGACACCTCAGTTGCCATGAGCAAACATTATTCACAGCTGATATGCATGCTAAAGAGTCTAACTTCGAGTAGTGCCTACTCGGGGAGAGACTATAAATATTGTTTCCAGCTAACATGACACTGAGGAGAGTCTAGCTCTCGAGTGGGACGCCACCTGGGGAAGGACTATAACCTTTTTCCCAGCTGACATGAGCTGAAGAGTCGCCATATACGAGTGGGCATCCTACTCAGCCGACTATAAATCATATTTCGGTTGACTTGATACTGAATGAGTCTCATATACTGGCAGTAGTACTCTACTCAGGAAAGACTGCACAGGTTAAGGATCTTTGACTTTATGTTTAACTTGTCTTCATAATGTAAGCACAAAGTCAGGGGCTACACCTAATAGGTTTGCGCGCTATTCAGCACCACTATTATACACCGACATAAAGCCCTTCTACTACCGTTGCTAGCTAACACATGAAGGGAGGACTTGGGAAGAGAAGCTCTGACACGGAGTATCGGGATGATAGGCAATAGCACTCGGGCAATCTTCACTGTGGAGGACGAGTACGTCGCGTCATCAGCTATGACTCAACTATGAAGGTCTCAAGGGCTACTATGGAGGCCATGGGCCCCGGGTACCTCATCACAAGCATATGGGCCACTCGGATAGAGGATGGGCCAAAGACTTGTAAATTAGAGATATAATAGCACCCGGTAGATTTTGCCTTATAACACAGAAAAGAATATACAGTCTTAGCCGGGTAAGGATGGTATCTCTAAGAAGGAAATTCCCTTGGCCATATCCGGCTTGGATTCCTATCTTGTTCGTTCCCGCCAGTATATAAGGGAGGCAAGGGCGCCATGAGGGCAGGAGATCATTGATCCCACACTCAATCCTCAAAGTATACCATGCACAACTAGACGCTAGGGTATTACCTCTCATCGAGGGCCTGAACCAGTATAAAATTTCCTTGTGTTCTTTGCAGTCCATCGTGATCTCCCCTTGCCGAGTAGCCCGCATAATCATTTTGCGGTGTAAAACATTGCCTAAGAATCTTCAACAGTTTTCTTCTAGCTCTCTTGGACTAGGCTGGGCAGGCAGAAGGACTTAGTGGCCTCGTTCGTGATTTGGCGACCGACAAGTTTGGGAGTTCATCAATCAAACTCTTCCATTCCTGCAAGTGATTCAACACTTTGCATCGGTACGATGGTAGAGCAATCCAGGATACACATTTCCCTAGCCCATTCATCACAGATGGACAGCGAGTTAAACATCAGCATTTTCAATATTACTCTGGATGAGGCTTTCTGGCTGTTAAGCCCGTTGGGTTTGGCAACACTCTGGCATCTATACTATCTGCAGCCACCCCCCGTTTGGCCGAAAAAGCTGAGCGGATATCCGTCACCTTTGTGCTTGTGCAGTCAGATCTGGGTTATTCCGCTAGGATTTTTTTGCCCTCATATGCCCGCCGAAGTGGCTTCTCATCTTACTAACGGGCCCTGATACGGTGATGCAGGAAACATCTGGCCACCCCAGGGATTAGTCAATCCATGAGCTCTTCAGCTTGTCCATCTCTCCATCAACTGATACCCTTGGCCTAGTCTCCTCAAAAGCTTGGTAGCATGATGACTAGTCTGGGAAAGTACCAACCGGAGACAAGCCAGTAAAAAGGGGCAAGAGAAGGTTCAGATCAGAGCAATAAAACGCATTCTCTATGCAACGCCTTAAGGGAGGTTCTCAGAGGACAATAAAGATGATCTTTTTTTCTTTCGTTCCTAAGCTGGAGACCGGTCTCCCCTATCACTTGGACTTTGTTCTTGGATAGTTGAGGTTTGATGTGGAATAATATCTGAACACGTGATTGAAATGGGGCTCACACCCAGAAAAGCATTCACCCCCAAGTTGCAAAGAATAGAGATTTGCAAGATGGAGTTGGGGTTCAGATTCACTAATTCCAGCTGATAGAAGGAAAGAAGTTGGCGAAGTAAAAATCCGGGGAAGGACAGAGCAAGACCCCGGTCAAAGAAAGAGGCGAAGACTAAATGTCTCACCAGTTGGGGCGCCGAATTCCGATTCCGCCTTGCGCCAAAACGCCAATGGATGACCTTCGTGGCATTGCACATGTCAGCACTTCTCTAGATATTTCAACTTTGTCAAAGCCACAATCTAATGTCGGCCAGGACTCAGCAAACACCTCTGGGATTTTCGAAGCTCTCGGCTATGGCTAGAGGCAGGAGATTTGGGGAAATTGCTTTTGGAGCTTGGAATTGATCAATAGAGCGGAATCCCCCGAGTTTTTCGAGTGTGGGAAGTGCTAGGCACTAGCGAACCCTAGCGAGGCAAAGGTGGCAAAAATTTTCCCGGCGCGGAAGTTTGGGAAGAGCGAAATGTTTGGCAGATTGGAGAAGACGAGGGAAATCTTCTCTCTCTCTCCCGTCTTTTATAGAGCCTATGCTGATACAGTGGGCTTTAGGCCTGCAAATTGGTACTAGCCACACATATGAGTTTCTATAGGTAGCATGCTCGATTTGGGCCACTCGGCTGGCTATGGTTAAAATCACAGTGCTGGTGCTCGCTTCACAGAAACCGATTAAATGAATCAGATACGCTTCATGCTAAGCTTACAGGCCGAGTGTATCCATTCGGAGTATCTTGATTTTTACCAGGTATTGAGGATATATCCGTCTAAGGATTCACAAGCTGGTCTCCATTTAAGATTGGTGATTGTCAATG